>JASDQU010011012.1:67238-95143 GCA_032191745.1 Picea mariana | reverse complement strand
AAGGTCACCTCTAAGGAGGAGCCAAGGAAAAGGGGAGAGTGGACTTGCTAAAGTCTCGAAGTCCTGAAGTGATTTGGGACCGTCCATCGTCTGGAAGGACGCATGGCAGAAATCAATCAGTTTTGGGTGAAGGCGCTCCGAGAGGAACGAGCGCACAAAAGTTTGAAACTTCTGAAACACAAAGAGACAAAGTAAGTTTCAACCATCTGATTCAAGCGAACATGTGGTAGAAATCGACATACTTCAAAGGGAAGTGAAAGTTGAGATTTGATTTGAAAGTGGCCATGTGGCACCAGATCTAGAACTTTGGGTACGAAGCACTCCAGAGGAAAGCAGAGGGCGAAAGCGCTGAAGTATCGAAGAAGATTTCAAACATTGATCGAGGAGGGAGTTGAAGGACCATTGATCTGGTTGAGGAGAATAAATTCCCGAAGCGGGAGAAGAGCTGTCGATTTAGAAGGATGCATCGAAGACGATTTTCCATTTCAGAGAAATCTCTCTGGAAGAAACTAGAGGTTGAGAACTGAAACTCCCGAAGACTGAAAAGCCAGAATCAATCGTAGCCATTGGTTTGGAAGAGAGATGCGTGACGAAAGAACATGGAGGTCTGGGAAGGATCGTGAAAGAAAATAAATGAGGATAGATAGCAGCCATTGATCACAGATCATTTCCAAAAGCGAGAGATCGATGATTGGGAAGAATTGCAGGGCTAGAACATACTTGGATCTTAATTTTCCTTGAGTGGGCCACAATTGAAACCATGGTATCGCCGAAGGCATACATGGTGCTTTGTAGTGAATTGCGGGGCGAAAAGAGGGTTGGCCTAAAACCACCCTTGGACGCGCTCGCAATTGCATATTTCTGTAAGGTCACAACCCAGAGCCATATGAAGGAAGGGGCTAATGAAAAAAGAGCTAGTGCCTGAAACTTGACATTTCAGAAACGCCCAGACAGAGGTCGCAGGTATAACAGGACCTGCACCTTAGGAGAAAAGGGGGCCTGTGTATAATTGTTTTGGGTTCAATAAGGATCTTGAAGGGTCGATCCAACTCATAAGGAATAAATATCCTAGACTGGGAGGTCGTGCAGCCCCGAGGAGAGCAGGGGGGGTCTGCATCAAGTGGTATCGGAGCTCATATTTTTAATTTCTGTAGCAGAGAATAGATAAAGAAAATACTCTGATACCATCAAGTGGTATCAGAGTATTTTCTTGTATAGAGTAGGAAAAAGAGGAAAAGAGATGAAGGAGATAGTCTGATATCATCAAGAGGTATCAACATTGATTTGTCTGTAGATTTCAGATGAAGGAGATAAAGAAGACAATATGACTACATCAAGTAGTATCAAGAATTGAATTGTGTCTACAGATTGTAGGCAAAGATGAAAAGGTGAATAGAAATAATCTGATGACATCAAATGGTCTCAGAAGCTGGAGTTTTCTTGTAGAACAATGGGTAAAGAAAAAGGGACAGAGTACTGATGCTCTGTAAATATTGTTTCAAAATGTGCAGCAAATGGTAGATAGCCAAGAGGGATGAAGACATAAAAGATGGCTACTGAAGGCCATGAACGTGGTCGAAGAGGATACCACCAAGAGAAGAGTGATGCAAACACGCCACCCAGGGCACGTCCGCTCCCACAGGACCTTCTCCTTGAATGGCCTGAAGAACTAAAATGCTCTTCAAACCCCCTTATCGGGAGTTCTCAACACCCACAGAATGATCTTTATGATTCCCCGTTGTCCTATCGGGAAATCGGGCCTCGCGTGATCGCGAGTCCTGCACTTGCGAGATCAGGTCTTACGAATCCCCGAACCCCGATGAATATTCTCCGAATGCTTTCCTTGCTCCTATTGGGAATTTCCCTGTCGGAAAATCGGCACTTGCATTGTCGTAGACAACTTGCCTTCCAAATCCCCGATTCCTGATCTACGATGCTACTCTCTGCACCCCTTAGCTCCCTCCGGCTGACTCTTTTCGCATGTGACCTACTAGTCCACAAGACCATGGTCCTTTCCCCTATCGGAGTTTCGGAATTCGTGGAGTTGGAGTGTGTAGAACTTATACCCTTGGGATCTCCAATTCTCCGATTCCTGATGCCACTTGGCGTTGACTCATGGCAAGGCTTGACCTTCTGACACTTGTCCCTTTCCCTAGCCCCTATGGACCACACTCCTGTGGTGATCGGGTAATCGTGTATCACTAAATCGCGATTTCTAGTGCAGCAGTTCCGTTGTATGCGAAAACCCTGAAATGCCGAACCCCGACTCCTTTAGATCCTTGGACACGTGTCCCTCAGATCGAACGGCTCCGACCGTGTCGGGAAATCGCGGGTCACAATTTCATTGTGCAAGAGTTTCACTACTCTGGAAACCCTGATATCCCAAACTCCGACCCTCCAGGATCTCTCGACACGTGTCCCTACTGAGATCAGTGGCTCTGATCCTATCGGGAAATCGCAGATTGCGATTTCCTGTTGCGCAAATTCCTTGCCTGTGAAAACTTCGATGCCTCCAAACACCGACTCGTCCGGATCTCCTGCCACGCGTCCTTGTCAATGGACGGTTCAAAAATCCCGTCGGGATATCGTGGATCGCGATTCCAACATGCGAGAGTTCTATGTCTCCGGAAATCCCGATTCTTCGATGAGTTGAACCCCGACTCTTCTCCGGATGTCTGACGCGTGTCCTGTCGGGATCAACAGCTGAGATCATTTCTAAGGATTTCGAGAAATACAAGGTCTCGATTCTCTTGTTCAGTAAAACCACGATGAATCTGATATCCCGATAACTCCTCCGGGACTCCTCCTCTGCTTGCCGGGACTTAAACCCTGCGCAACTTTCCGAGATCTAATGGTTGACAGGATTTCGTCGATCTCTTCTATGAATATTGACCTTCGATTCCTCTTTTCCCTTCTTAAGGACTTCTTGGCACGGAAACCTCCTGTGCAGTCTTCGATAATGATATCACGAAGGTGCTATACCTCCTGAGCTTTCCCACTCTGATTCTTTCAGAGGAACTTGCACGCACTCCTTGCGCTCAACATTCAACAACTTCCCAAGTGCTGAATCCTTCTGACTCTGCACACTTCCTGCAGCAGCAGTCTTCGATTTCCTTTCCTCAGATTCACAACTGAGACTTCTTCTTCATCCTGCGCACTCCTTGCATGGCTTCAACAACCCACTTTCACTTCTGGACAATGAGAACAAAAGTTAAACTACTGAGCCTGCATCAACGCACTCCTTGCAGATGAATTCAACTGCACACCTTGCAGGAATATCCTGGCTTAGATAGAGAAACAATTGAACCTCACTCTCCTTCTCCTTCAGACTTCAGTTTGAAACATGAAATCACATGCACAACATATACAAAGCAAATGCATAACGAGAAAGCAAACATTCATGAGCACAACATCAATACACAGAGAAAACAACATCAACCATGAGTTTGAATCAGAACTTTCTTCTATTAACTCAAATGCCTGTACATGGGTGTTCTTCATACAATATTCTCTGGTTTCTCCTCTCTTCTTCTGAATGCTTCACTACTGTTACAATGGTACAATGAGGGTGTCTATATCCATTTTCCCTCCTTCCATCTAAAACTGTCTAATCTAGAAAATAAATCCTACCTACCTGCATTAACTAGATTAAATGCCTCCTATCTACTTCAGACAAGAGTGTATGGCTCGAGGTCTGATACAATAACAAAAGGTGCTCTTTCATAAATGGTTCATTGAAGGTTTGGCGCTTCATTTCCAAAATTTTTTCAAAGCAATATATCATGTGTTAAAAAACACATGTGCTGGTTCCACGCTCGCTTTGGTAATTGCAATGCTCCTGCATCAAAGAGTAAAGAAGAAATTGACAAAGAGATAATTGAGATAAGAGAAAGAATGGAACAAATGACATTGAAGATGCAACAGGAGACAAAGGTAGACTGGAGGTACGAATGGCCTCTGAACATGAAGGTAAAATGGCCTGTTCAAAAGTTGTTGGCCAGAAAACAACAACAAGAGTTGAGGAAGTGGCTGAGGCATGCTGAAACCCTCAGTGACACAGAGGAGGAATTGATTCACATCCGTGAAACATAAATTGGGAGACACCTCAATGATGAGGAGGAGGTTAGATAAGATAAAGATCTCATTAATTGCCAGGAGAGCAGAGATGGATTTTCATATTGCTAGGTGGGCAATGAAATGAGATCATTGGAGGATCTCATAGACTTTTAGGAGGACAACAATGGAAATTCATATTTCCAGGTGGGAAATGATATAAGATTAGCAAAAGATCTCATAAACTTCCAGAAGGGTAGAAATGGACTTTCAAGTTTCCAGGTGGGAAATAGAAAGAGATCAGTGGAAGGTCTCATATACTGCCAGAGGATCAGTGCTGAAAGTTCAAATTTCCAAGTGGGAAATGAGATGGGATTGGTTGATCTCATAGACTGCAAGGTGGGCAGAGAGAAAATCCCAAGTTTTCAGGTGGGAAAGGGAGAAGAGATGAACTCAGATGAGAGTTCATATCAACAAGGAGTGTTGATGGAAGAAGATTAGAGGTGTGTTTTGATCATTGGGGGAATTCAAATATTCCTCAAAATAGTCAAGCAGAGGCTAATACAAGTGTTGCACATGAGGAGGTAGTGCAACAAGAATCCAAGAAAGAGGCCATGGAGCCAAATTATTTCAAAGATAACTATGTCTTTGATGTGGGTGTAGTAGAGGAAAGATAACCAACAAAGACTGTCAAAGAGGAGGAGAAGGATAAAACACTAATGTTTGCCCCAACAGAAAAAGAGGAGCATTCAGATGAATTTCTCACTCAATGGGAGCAAGAGCTGAAGATGTTGGAGGATTGGTTGGAAAATCCATAACCAAAAGATGGCTGCCAAGAGATAGTCATGCAGATTTCAAGAGAAGAGCATTCAATAGAATTGCTCAAAATTTTCAGCCAGGAAGCTGAAAGGGAGATAACTGCAACATTGGAGCTTGCATAAAAAGAGGAAGCAAACAACATAGATTTTGTTGAGCTGTACGAGGAATTAGAATCCCAAGAGAGAAGAGTAAATATGCAGAGTAGGCATCTCCAACAAGCCAAATTGGAAACAGGTGGAGGAGCATACCAGCCTGGGGAGCAGTTGGAGGAAGTTGGAGTTGAACCAACACAAGAGGAGATGATAGAAGTCAATCTGTCGGAGGAGGAAGCTGAGCAACAACTCAGTGGTGAGGCTGCAGAACTGGAGTTTGCAACAGAGTGACCAACTAATGCCACAGGAGATGAAGATAACATGAAATTATAGATTGATCAGATTGGTGGAGAGGAGAAAGAGCACACATTTCAATGTTCCCAAGAGATGGAGAAAGAAGAGCATTCGGTGGAACTGCTCAAAATTTTCAGCGAAGGAGATGAACATAAGGCAACTGTAGAATTGGGATCTACAGTAGGGGGAGAAGAGCATGCAGAGGAATGGCTCAAATTTTTCAGTCAGGAAGCTGAGCAAGAGATATCTATAGAATATGAATCTATAGCAGAGGATGAAGAAACAGATATCATGGATCTTGTTGATTTGTGTGAAGTGATGGAGGCCCTGGAGAGAAGGGTAAAAATGTAAAATCATCTTATAAAACAAGTCAAGTTGGAAATTGATGGAGAGAAAAGGCAACGGAGCATACTACAGGGGGAAAAATAGTCAATGGACTAGCTGAACAAAGAAATAGAGGAGATAAAGAGATTGATGTTGGAAGCATCACAAGAAGCAGTCATCAAAGAAGTATGGGACAGAAGAAAATCCGCAGGAGAAACAGGGAAAAGGAAGTTGGAAGGAAAAAGAGCTGATGAACAAGTCCAAGAGAAAGTATGGGACCCTGGAGGATCTCAACAACATAGCAGAGGGAGCCATGAGCAGGAGCTCATGCTTTTCCCAGTAGTGGATTATGATGCAGGAGAATTTTCAGCAAAGCCCACGTGGAGGGATAACTCAACGCCATAGCGTGCCTTTTTAAATTAATCAGAATCTAAAAGATGACGTTTATTATGCAGATCCATTTTGAACGGATGATTGAAGAAGAGCGAAATTCTCAGAAACTCAATGATCATGAGAGGTCTAGGAGTTTCACTCTCAGTCTTGAATGTAACAGAGCTTGAGTATTTGTTAGCTGGTACTTCGATAGGAGAGGTAGTTGAAGGGAACCCTAGGAACCTTCCTGTATATGTAGATGCATGGCATGACCAAATGAGGCTGTTGGAGGAGTATTGTCATTGAATAGGAAGTAGAATAGTTTGTTTTGAGGGATATGAGTCTCTGTTACAGTCCAACCTGCACATATTGTAATCGAACATTCATCTTAATAGAAAGAAAACAATTTTTCCTGCATATGAACTTTCTGTGTGTTTATGTATTTGCATTCATTGTTATGCTTTTATATGTCGTTCATGTTTTGAATGTATGAACTAGTGAAGAATTGAATAAGTTTCAATTGATTCTCTTCTTTGATTTTTCGAGTGCAAGGAGTGCACATAGTCCGCAAGGAGTGCGTTGACAAAGGTGAATTAACCTCAGAGAAGCTCATGAGAGGTAGCATTGATCTTCATCAACAGAAGTGCAAGGAGTGCACAGGAACAACTCCGTGTTGAGTTCAGAGAGAGACAAAGTTATAGAACACTCTGTAAAGAGGAGATATGCAAGGTGGGCATCGAGCAAGAGGAATGCCAGGAGTGTGAGAAGAGTTTATTTTCAGGAAATCCTTCGGATATGAGTTTGACGAAAATCCCAGAAATGTAAGGAGTGCATGGGAAATCGAAATCCTCCAAGGATCAAGCTCAGAAGGGATAACACTTTTCATAAGTGTAGAAGAGACCCAATAGACGGACTCGAAGGAGGAGCAAAGGTCAAAGCCTTTGAATACTTAGAAATTCTTCTAAGTCAGAAGAGGTCAGAAGCTCAGGAGAGAGGGAAACAATGGCCGTTGGATCAGAGCGCAGAAGATCCTTCATTGCGGAAGAAAGGAAAAGTTTGAGATTTGAGAGTTTTGAAGTCTGGAATTTCGAAATGACCCTAGCCGTCGATCTAGGAGAGGGAGATCTGAACTGTTGGAGGCATATCTAGGTCATCCGTTTAGAAGCACCATCAATATCATGATATCGACGATCACCTAGCATTGTTGGGATAGAAGGTGTTCAAGCTTTATGAAATCAAGGGCAGGCCACAATCCAAACCACGGTTTTGGAGAAAAGACACATGGAAGCTCAAGGTGAATTGCAGGACGAAAAGTAGTTTGGTCTCAAACCACCTTTGAGCATGCCTACAATCGCATGTTTGCATGAGGTCACCACCCCAGGTCACCTCTAAGGAGGAGCCAAGGAAAAGGGGAGAGTGGACTTGCTAAAGTCCCAAAGTGATTTGGCACCGTCCATCGTCTGTAAGGATGCATGGCGAAAATCCATCAGTTTCGGGTGAAGGTGCTCCGAGAGGAACGAGCTCACAGAAGTTTGAAACTTTTGAAACACGAAGAGCCGAAGTAAGTTTCTACTGTCCGATTCAAGCAGACACGTGGCATAAATCTTCATACTTCGAAGGGAAGTGAAATTTGATATTTGAGAATCCCAAAGGCTGAAGTCCCAAAGCAAATGAAAACTGTTGATTTGAAAGTGGATGCGTGGCACCAGATCTAGAACTCTGGGTACAGAGCACTCCATAGGAAAGCAGAGGGCGAAAGCGCCGAAGTCTCGAGAAAGATTTCGATCATTGATCGAGGAGGGAGATAAAAGACCGTTGATCTGGTTGAGGATACTAAAGTCCCGAAGCGAGAGTAGATCCGTCGATTTAGAAGGATGCATGGCAGACGATCTGCCATTTCGGGGAAATCTCTCCGTAATAAATGAGAAGTTGAGAACTGAAACTCCCAAAGACTGGAAATCCAAAATCAATTGTAGCCATTGGTTTGGAAGAGAGCTACAAGTCGACAGACCATGGAGGTCTGGGAAGGCACATGAAAGACAGGAAAGGAGGATAGATAATAGCCGTTGATCACAGCTCATCGCCAAAAGAGAGAGATTGACGATCATGAAGAATTGCGGGGCCAGAACATACTTGGATTTTAATTTTCCTTGAGTGTGCCACAATTGAAACCATGGTATCCCGAAGGCATACGTGGCGCTTTGTAGTGAATTGTGGGGAGAAAAGCGGGTTTGCCTAAAAACACCCTTGGACGCGCCCACAATCGCATATTTATTTAAGGTTACAGCCCAGGGCCTTATGAAGGAAGGGGCTAATGAAAAAGGAGCTAGCACCTGAAACTTGACATTTCAGAAGCGCGCAGATAGAGGTCGCGGGTATCACAGGGCCCATGCCTTAGAAGAAAAGGGGGCCTATGTATAATTGTTTTGGGTTCAATAAGGAGCCCGAAGGGTCGATCCAACTCAGAAGGAAGAAATATCCTAGACCAGGAGGTCGTGCAACCCCGAGGAGAGCATGGGGGGGTCTACATCACTACACTAAAGCCCTGCATAGTAATATAGCTATATGGGTTAAAAGGTCCAAAAATAACACATTACTAGAAGCCTTTGAGGAGACATTCCTCATCGAGAAGGGCATTCTGAGTTTAAAGGATAGTTTAAGTAGTGAGGTTGAAACAACTTCATCTTCTAAAAAGAAAATATAAATTCTCACTAGACCTACTCAAACTAAAATTCAACAACAAACATTAGACTTGGAAAGTTTGTAGAAAGATTTCCAGAAATTATCCAATCAGGTCATAGACTTAAAAAGATCCGCTGAGGAGGCATCTATAAGTAAAGGAGGTTTTAGACCACCTTTCAGAAAACCATTTCCTCCAAACTGCCCAAACTCGACCACAAAAGGTCTAAACTTTGAAGGACTACAGTACACTTTGCAAGCAATACTGGAAGCACATGGTAACACTATTTCTATACCTCCTGAAAATCAAGAGGACACAGGTGAAGAGGAAACACCTGATGAGGAGGAATCATCTCCTCCCATTTTTGGACATTTGTCAGACAACATATTTCAAGCGAATTTTGAAACTGTCCATCCTTATAACACTCGAAGTAAAGAAAAAAACAAACTTCCACCCAAAACAAGTAGGCATGTGGTTTCCAAACAACCAAAACAACTGAAACTAGAAAAAACCACGTTGCCCCAGTTTTAGAATATGATTTGATTGAAGATCTTAAAAAACTAAGGGAAAATATATTAATTTTTGAATTACTTAAATTCCCTCTTATCCTACAGAAAATGTCCAAAGTATAGCTGAGAATAATAAAAAGAATGACTCTATTAGCAATAAATCAACAAAAATTGACCCAAATAAAATAATAGATGTCTCTGGTAAAAAATCATTTGAAAATCAGGATAAAAGGGACATATCAGAGAAAACTGTAGGAAATTTAGATAAGACAATTTCAGGTACAACCATAAAAAATCAGCAGAATTCTGCTGTCTCATCACAAAAAAATGTACCTCCTTTTTTGCCAACTTTCAAAATTTCAACAGAAATGTACATAACCGCATGGTTGATTCTGGCACCTCATCAAATGTAATGCCTCTATTTGTGTGTCAAAAAATTAATGATGAAGTAAAACCTTCTGATTTAAAGATCATTCAGTTAGATCTAACTAATGTTAAGGTCATTGGTAAACTTAAGAATGTGTTGATAAGGTTTTCATCTATCCCTAAGGTTCACCAAGTAATTGATATAATTGTTGTTGACATTCAGGAAGTTTATGGTTTATTTTTGAGTAGAGATTGGTCAGAGCAGTTACATGGTTATTTTTCTATGGATTGGTCTCATCTGTGGCTGCCAGAGAATGGACATCCTAACAAAATCAGGATAAACCGAGAATGTTACCTCAAGTACACTGTTACAGATTTAAACGATCCCAATGAGCCTTTTACAATTGCTATAAATACAATTGAGGCACAGGGAATGAACACTTTTTTTGGAAATTTCATGACTGAAATATCCTATATCATCGACCCATAAAAACTATCTGAAATATAGGCCTATACTCAGATGATAGCTCTGAAAGGTAAAATGAAGATTGCTGATGATGAATAAATTTGGTCATTATACTTTGATGGATCTAAATCCCGGGAAGGGCAGGTGATGGTTTTGTGCTGATCGATCCCAAAGGTAATAACATATTTATTGTTTGTCGATTGGAATTTGAATGTACTAACAATAAAACATAATATGAAGCACTTCTGTAGGGACTAAAAAAGGCATTAGATCTTGACGTGCAAAACTTGGTAGTATTCGGTGACTCTGAAATTGTAGTCAAGCAGGTAAGAAACTCTATACATTGTTTATCACCTCATTTGAAAAACTACCAAACCGAGGTATCGAGATTAATACAAAAATTTATCACTTTTAATATAAATTCCATTCCTAGGTCGAGTAATTCGGAAGCTGATTTGTTAGCTAATGTTGCCTCAAAATTATTACTTGTTGAGGGTCTTTCTCCTGACGCATTCTCAGTTGAATTGTTATTTAGGCCATTGATTCCCGACAACATCAAGAATTGGTGGGTGTTTGATGACGATTAGTATATAATCAATTTTCTGCATATGGAAGACACCTTCCAAGATGTGGTAATCGATGAAAGAACCCGCACTTAAAACCTCCGAGATTTCACAGTATTATCCGATCCTCGTTTTGCGGAAGTATCATCAAAGATGGTAAACTCTATCCCCAAATCTATTGTTAGATTAGAGAAATTTTATGATCTACATGACAAGTTTAGAGGGATATTCAATTGGAAAACGAATAGTTCCTCATTACTGCATGAAACTGTAAATTTAGGAATGCAAGATAATCCTCAAAATATCAATTTGGGAAAAGGGTGTTCTGAACAAGAGAGATCTGCATTCATAAAATTGTTCAAAGAATTCAAAGATGTGTTTTCTTGGACGTATGATGATCTAAATTTTTTTGATCCAAACATAATACAACATGTAATCCCCATGAATCCCCAAACCCAACCTTTTCAGCAAAAATTGAGAAAAATACATCTTAAATTAGAACCTACCGTAAAAAAGGAACTAAATAAATTACTCACCGCCAAGATAATTTTTCCATTCCAGCATACTTAGTGGGTATCCAACTTAGTTCCAATAAGGAATAAAAATGGGGAAATTCGACTTTGTGTCGAATTTCACAATTTGAACCTGGCCTCTGATAAAGACAATTACCCCGTTCCCCCAATGGAAAAAATTTTGCAACAAGTATCTGGTTCCGAAAGAATATCCTTATTATATGGTTTCTCAGGGTATAACCAGGTCCTCATGTCTCCATCAAATCAACTAAAAACCACTTTTTTCACCCCATGGGGCACCTACGCCTATAGAAAAATTCCTTTTGGATTAATCAATGCCGGGGCCACCTTCCAGAGGGAAATGGACATTGCTTTTCGGGGCCTTATCAATCAATTAGTTTTTGTCTATCTAGATGATGTCACTGTCTTTTCGAAGAACAAGAAAGATCACCTGTCTCATCTTAGGGTTGTGTTAGAAAGATGTCGCAAATTTGGTATTTCACTCAATCCTAAGAAATCAATCTTTGCAGTAGAACAAGGAAACTTACTTGGATTTATAGTCTCTAAATATGGAATGATAATGGACCTCGAACAAACCCAGGCCATTGCCAACCTTCCCCCACCTTCTTCCAAAAAGGAAATGCAATCCTTTTTGGGTAAAATTAACTTTGTCAGGCGATTTGTTCCAATTTTTTCTGATATGGTTAGACCTCTACAAAACCTAATAAAAAAGGATGTTCTGTACAAATGGGGATCACAAGAGAATCAAGCTTTTAATTAAATTAGGAAGGCTATAACTGAAACACCCTCCTCGATGAGTCCTGATTTCTCTCAGGATTTCACATTATATACTTTTGCATCCGACAGATCTTATGCTACTGTGCTCACACAGAAAAATGATGAAAACAACGAGATACCTATTTCATTTATGAGATTTGCCTTTAAAGGAGAAGAATTAAATTACCCTGCAATATATCAACATGCATACGATGTTTTCAAAGCAATTAAACATTCTAGGTCTTACCTTTTGAAATCCAGGATAAAATTCGTTGTTACTTACCCTGCCGTAAGAAATCTTTTAGTGCAAAAAGAGCTAGGGGAGAAAAGGGGAAATTGGATGACATCCCTTGAGGAGTATGATATCGAAATAATGGCTGCACAAATTGTTATAGGTCAAGGCCTTTGAAAATTGGTAGATGATTCAGTTGAAAAATAAAAAAATCAAATAAACACATCAGTTGCAAATTTGCATAACAAAACACAGATATGCTGTATGCAAACTATGTCTAATTCATGGTATGATAATATCAGATTTTATTTTCTGCACGAAACTGCTCCTCGTAACCTTGATCCAAAAAATAGAAGAGCACCAAGGCTTAAATATACATCTTTTCAATTAATTAATGATATATTGTTTCAAAAATTTTTTGACGGTGCTTTTCTGCGTTGCCTAGAAAAAGAAGAACCCAGAAAGGTGTTAGTTGAAATTCATTCCAACAATGCCAGGGGTCATTTTCGTTGAGATACAACCGCCCAAAAAGTACTTAGGGATGGCTACTATTGGCCCACCATATTTAAATATTCTCACACTTTGGCCCACAAATGTATAATATGTCAAAAGGCTGTAGGACGGGTAAAAAAGGCTGCTTTCCCTTTATAGCCTGTTATGGTAGACACACCATTTCAGCAGTGGGGCCTAGATATTATAGGATCGATTAATCCACCTTCCTCAAAACAACATAAGTACATTCTTACGTCAACAGATTATTTTACGAGATGGTCTAAGGCCTTACCATTAAAGATAGTCAGCACGAGTCATGTAGTTTCATTTTTAAACTTTCATATTATCACTCGTTTCAAAATACCTGAGTCTTTAGTTTCGACAATTCTTCTTATTTTTCTTCCTTGGATATGAATGCCTTTGCTTTAGAAAAAAGTATTAAGCTAAAATACTATGCCAGCTACTACCCCCAAGGAAATGGTTTGGCCGAGTCAACGAATAAAAATCTGATCAAGATAATTAAAAGAACAATGTCATAAAATCATAAAAATTGGCACAATGCGTTGTACAAGGAACTTTGGGATGATAGAGTCACTCCGAAATCTTTCATTGGTAACTCTCCTTTCTTCCTCATTTATGGAAGAGAAGCCATCCTTCCTCCACACATCTTTCTCCCTTCTCTGCAACTATTGTAGAAATTTTAGGAAGAAGAATGTCCCCCTTTAGAAAATTTGATAAACACTTTACTAAAATTAGAAGAAGTAAGTAAACAAGCTAAACATAAATTAGATCAACATCAACAAATGGTTAAAACCTGGTTTGATACGAGTTCGTCCTTAGAAATAAATTTTAATGTAGGGGATTTGGTCCTCAAATGGGACAAAGCACACGAGAATAAAGGAGAACACACTAAGTTTCAAAACTTGTGGCTGGGGCCTTTTGTCATTTCTCAAAAATTGGGTCCTAGTTATTTTCGTTTGCACAACTTAGAGGGATAGCCAGACACTTTTCTAGTGAATGGGCAGTCTCTCAAGAAATACTTCGCCTGAGAAAAATCAAATTTCTCCCCTGTAAATATCTTTAGCTTACGTTTTTTCTTTGGTTTTTGTTTTTCATTTTCTTTTGTTTTTTATGTTTCTTCAATAATTATTTATGAATCACCACCCATTATTGAAGGGAATTTAATCATTCACTAACAATAGTTGAAACATTTCAATGCATCTGCACGTTAATTTCTAAACTCAGATCAATTATGATAAGTCTTTGCCAAATCATTGTCCCTGTTTTTTTTGTTGAAGTCTCAGGGAAATACGACTATATTTAAAAATTCTTACGCCGTCCCATTTCTAATGAGATCAACTCAAAGTGCCTCCCCATTCCTGATATGATTTCTTGATTGAGATCTAAATGTCCAAATCATGATGAAAATGATCAGTTCTCAAAGAATGAAAAACAATATTAATGATCAATCCCATGACTGCTCGACTGAGAAATCTTCAGTATCACCTTGCTCTCTTGTTATCATGAAGTTTCTGAAATTTTAATAAACAATTATAGAGAGTTGTAAGCACTTTAATGTGTGGTAATTGTGTGTAAACCCGTCGGGATACTGAATAGGTCTACTGGCAGTGGGTAAATGCACACATGATACTAAGACAACTTTGTCGGGGTATTGAATAGGCCTGCTGGTAGCCAAGCAATGTCGGGTTCAAGATCCTCAGGTATGTAATGATCCCAAGCCAAATTCTGGCTAGGAATCACTAACTACCACTGATTTGTCGATGTGCAGGTGTTTATTGAGTTATTAAGTGCATACAAGATTCATTCAACACATGAAGATACTCATACATTCAAGATATATAAGCACAAGCAAAGGTCTGACCCTTTTATTATAAGCAATGTAGGATCAATACAATAAATGGCCGATCTGGCATAAACCTCAGATGGCCGTACAAACAATAGATATGAGCTGCTACAAAATGCTCCCGTAAATACAAAAGAAGCCTCTAAAGGCTGGATAAGTAATGAATACCAGTACCAAGTAGATCTGAATGTCAAACCCTCCAACTAGAGAGTGCCACACTCCAAGTGGGGACTGAAGCCTTCAATAATTCGGCCCTGATGAAAGAACGCTCCAGATGAGCCCAAACTTGGTCAAGTAATAGATCAAGGTAGTGGGATCCTCCTCCTGAAGTTTCAAATCCAACATCCAATGCAAACCTCTCCAACCACGGAATCTTCTAAGAGAGTTGCGCCCTCCTGAATAGCTCAATCGAACCCTCCTTAATGGTATGGTGCTCCCTTGATAGAAATTCCCCAACAGTACGACCCTGCTGTCTTCTGAAGCTCTAGAAGGAGATATGCTGAGAGTAGAATGGTGTGGAGGAATATTTCATCCCCGAGACCAAGCTGTGGAACAAGGTGAGTGGATATTTCACCACTGAGTTGCTCACAAGGGTTTGTACAACAAACCCCCAAACTGAATGCTCAAGAGCACTAACAAGAAATGTACCAAAATCAAAATGCCTAATAGGTGCACCCTAGCCTCTTACTTATACTTTTCCTTCTAATCCTCTGTTGAGTTAAGTTAACTCCCAGTGTTAACTTCTATGCTTCTGTTGAGTTATCTTTCCCTCCTTTTATCCTTTCCCTTTCTCAAGTCAACTTAAAAATATAACTTTAATCTAGTTGACCTCTCCCCTCAATGTGAGACTATGACCTAGTGGGGGTGCCCAGGCCACTGAGTCTCCACATCACCTCCCTAAGAGGTGGGGGACATTACAAGGCATGTTTTTAAATTGATCAGATATCAAGATATTTTTATCATAAATGGACGACTTTTGTATGGGATCGAATTACTGGAGAGGGTTTATTGACATCCCTGCTGAGGCTATAAAATCCTGTTGGCAGTAGTGGCCCTGTCAACGGTATTGAGTTACTTGTATAAATATCATTACCGCTTTGATCGAAACGAAATTTTGGATTACAATTTTTGGACAGAACTTTATTCGATGGTATGACTGTGCTATTTTTCTGAGTTAATGTCAAAACCCTTGATCTGTCTTTTAATTGTTTTTAGTAACTATTTGAGTTAGATTTTTCCTGATATAAAGTTCTGATGATGCAGAGATAACTGCTTCTCCCAACGAGTCGCGATTGTTGGCAATCAGATACTCATGTACTTTTCATCGATGTTTAAAACATAGTTTTAATGGAATAATTTTTTTTATAGCTGCCTCTTTGTTTCTACGAAGACTTCAATTATGATTTTGTTTTGAAGAATTCGTTTGATTAGCTGTGTGTTTTTTCGATTTCGTTTCTTTCATTAAATATCTCATTTTTTCTTGTTCAATTTCATTACTGTTTAGTTTGAAACAAGCTTGGTTTGAACACATCATACAGATTCTAAAGTTTCTTTATGTGAAATTGGATGAGTACCTAAGAGAACCTAATGATCTTAAGAACCTTAGGGGCTATTGAGATTATCATTTTATAATTTGTTTCTTTACCACTAGCATATGAGTTTATCACCTTTGGGTTATGCCTTAGTCGTTTTACTCATTTGGAGTTTTGATTATCACCTACCACCTCCACAATTGCTCATGAAACTAAAACTTTGGTATAGTTTAGAAATGTGAACGCTATCCCCTATTTTCATATCACAGTCTAATCGTTATTGTACAAGACTGAAGCCACTCTCTGAAACAATTATTCCCTCATCCTGCTGGCTTAAGCTCACATGCATTGCCTCGATGGTAGTGATTATTTTTTGGGGTTAGGTTGTCAATAGAGGAGGTTGTTTTCAATTTTGCATGTCCTCTGGTTCAACATTCAATCAACAACTTGAGTGGTGATTATGGTGGCCTTATACCGAAGCCTTAGTTATCGGGTCACCTTCGAAAATGCAGAACTTATTGTTCATATCTGGTGGTTTTAAACACAGACCCCTCTTAGCTTCACTTGCTGGTATATCATGACCGAGCCCATGGCCCTTGTGGTGAGGATAGAGCCGAATGGATCACAAGCATTGATCTCCCACTATGACACAAGGGATGACCTTGCGAGCTTTGGGTGGGTTAAATTCATACAGTCCTTCGAAGGTTTTAACCTTGAGGTCGCTCAATATTTTTCCCAAACCTTTGAAGGTACTAAGACCAAGATAGGTGATTTACAGTTGGAAGTCAGTGAGGATTCGATTGCAGAAGCCACGGGATTGTCTCAATAAGGAGATCGTTGGTTCAATAATCTCAAATTCGAAGGTATCCATTAGCACCTTCTAATGGTTTCAAAGAGGTCGTGCTACGATGTCAAAGGTACACCAATAGTTTTGTTTAAACCTCGATGGCACGGTTTACTGTTGATACTCAAGCAATTTGTCATCTGCGAGGGATGATATGGACTAGTTTTCCTATTTCATATTCGTTTGTTAATGGTTTTCTTAGGGTTTGGTTTCAAGATGCCGTTTTACCTACTTAAAAGCCTTCAAAAAATGGCTAGATTTTAGCAAAGGAAAAACCTTAATGCACAGTCCAACTTATTTCATCATGGCCTAATTCAAATGTTGGTCATTTCACAATTGTGAAAAGTTGGGGATAACTGGCAAGATTTCGTGGATAGGAATGGTTTTGATCCACTCACACCTGAAACTGTAATCGAATCACCCCTGCGTTTTGATGAGCCCACTAGCCCTTACCCATCGAATCATTCTTTGAGAGACCTACATGTCGAATTGCAAGAAGACCATGTGTCGTTTACCAAAACCCCTGTTGATTTTCATAAATCGTCCAGAGGCACACACCAGTGGCGCGATTTTGTTCCTAAAAAATCCTTAGAAGATGTGTTGGATAATTTGAAGGGAAAGGTCCTTGTTGTTCCTAGTCCTGGGAAAGATGTGGTTGATTTAAATGAAATTAAAAACAAGAAACAAGGTAGGCATAAAACACAGAGGGTTCCATATATTTATTTCAAGAACAAAAGATCCAACCGACTCCTTTCCAGAATGGTTAGGAATCGATGTCACAACCATGAAAAACCTATCCCTATTATTGATGTTGAAGACCGGATTTCTGTTGATGATACCAATGTTGATGTACCCGAATATGATTTCATATCCAATTTACCTCCTTTTTTAAAGGAACAAGGAGTTTTCTCAGGTATTCAGTATGATCTCAAAAGGATCACGGAACACGGTAAATCTCCCACTATAGATCAGACTCGTCCATTACCAAATCTAGAACCGGTGTATTGTGAGAATTGTTTTGACTGGATCGAAAGAAACTATCGAGATATTCCTTACCTACATGCGCATTTGAATCAAGTGATCACTTGGAAATCGGTTCTTGAAAAGGCAAATGATGATCTCAGAACTTGCATTCGATAGAATTCACACAGAGAAAACAAGCATTTCAATAGATCAGGAAATGTGGTTATTAAAAACTCCAACAGTTTCAATGATATTATAAACTCAGATTTGTCTGTTGTTTCTCTTTCAAATTTCTAATTGGTAAATATTTTTCTTGTAACTCACGATTTGATTTTGTTTGGATAATAAATAAATTCGTTTTGATTTTGTTTTTTTATTTAGACCAGCTACAAAATCTCGATTCTGTAGCTTGTCTTTTAAATTATTTATTTGATTATTGTCTAATTTAGATTTCGTTTTTTTTTTTGTCTTAGGTGAACATCAGGTCAATGTGAAACGATTAATGGAATGAGTCATAGGTTGGGCATAAAATGGACTTGTAATTTTCATTTTTTGAAAAAAAATGTTTTAATGGTGTAACTAATTTGGATTGTAAGATTTCAACAGAATTATCTTTTTGGTTATTTTGTTTTAGTAAAATCTTATTTAAAAAGATTTGTCTCTATCTTGCATGACATGAGGAACATGTTAGGAACTTGTTTAAATAACACTACTTGCCCATTGATAAGGGAAATTCCTCCTGGACCATATGATGGATTTATTTTTTTGAAAATATATGGGATACAGTTTACTCTTTGGCTTTCCTCCTTTTGTAGACTATGCAATGTTATCAATGTTTCTCATGTAATTTTTGGATGTGAAATTTTATTTGTATCAAACTAGATTTAGTCTGTTATGCACATAACCTTTCACGTTATGTTTTTTATTTACATGGTTTATTATATTTTGGTTCTGTTGATATCTATGACTTATCGTCTATCCAAGCATTTTGAGTTTACATCTAATGTTAGGTAGATGGTAATACCATTTGCTGGAAGTTGGAGTTTCTTTCATTTTCAGTTATTGGACATTTTGAAGTCACATGAGATAAAATCATTTGTATTTTTGTCATCATAGACATTGTTCCGGAATATAAAAGACTTCTTTGAGTTTGTTCAAGAAGTATTATCCTTGCTTTTGTCATATATTTATACTTGACACAGGTTAAGCAGAGCTTATACAAATACCGAGAGACGAATCAAGTTTAGTACTGTTGATCAACATAAGGTTACTTAGTTTATTATTTATTTAATTTGTTGATTTGCGAATGAATAATGATTTCATCATTTAAACATTGAATGATTTTTCCATTATCGTTATATCATCTTCAATCTTATTCACTCATTGTTTATTAATTTTTTTAGTTACAATACTGGAACAATTTTGCTTATTTTTCATCTCGTTTTGATTCATTAGTTGAAAACAATTATTTTCACAAGGCTTTACTTAAACCTTGTAAATGTATATATCTATTGTATATAATATTACTGTTAATTAAGAGATTGTAATTAATGTGTCGATTGATAGAATTGTACCTTTAGTTAGTTCACATCTTTTAGTTATTTTAGAATCCTAGTTGGCTAATAGAGCCATAACACCCGTCAGGGTAGATTATTCCAAACAACTTGGGTTAAATAGACAACCTAGGTCCGGATCTTCCCTTATCATTGACGGCGTGTCATAAATGCCTGTCAACATGGATCAAACAAATTTGTTAAATTGATTGGTTCTAATTAAAAGTTACAAGTAAAAGACACGAAGTACATAAGAAAACAATCATTGTTGCAAGTTTCACAATAGGAATTGTAACAAGTCACCAAACAACAAGTGTCACAACCAGAGAAACAATAATTATTTCTTCAAAACCAAATGTCAAAAAATCTAGTGTCAAATCAAAGAACTAAGTGTAACAAAGAGTAAGCAAGTGTGTAAATGTGGATAATCTCCAAGTCGTCAACATTCATTGCACACGCCAAATTAAAAGCTCCAAGTATCCATCACATACAAAGTGTGACTTAAATCCCCTTATTCAATTTTGAGATAAATCAAGGATATACAAATATTCTTATACTTTAATAGCCAATGTTTTATAAAAAAATTGCAAATACACCACCAAAAAATACAATCATAAAATAAGCCCTCGTTATTCAATTTTTAGATACATAAAAAGTATTAAAAAAATATTCCTATACTATAATTACCAAAACACCATTAAAAAATCCAATGCATTACAAAGAAATACAATTATTCTTTTGTCAAAGTTATCCTGAGTGGGCCTAATGGTTAAGAACATGTGTTTCCTGCTTAGAGGTCACATGTTCAAATCCAAAGGGGGGTAAGGTATGTATACCTCCGTGGACTTTACTAGTCAAATACATATTATTATTATAAACAAATTTAAGAACGAGATTACACATTATTTTGTTAGCAACAAACACAAATACCATCTTTTATCAATTTTGTTAGGACACCATTGCCTTCTAAACCGACCAAGTGAAAAGTCCCGCGATTCTACACAAATAATCTTTAAATTTGATCATGCATGGTTCTCAAATTTGATAAGATTTTGTTTGAAAGTAACACTCGGTAAGGATACCTATCATTGGAGTAGTATGGAAATGTATTCATTTTACTTAGATGAAGCTTGCAAGTTGTACGACCTATTTTACTCCGTGACCCATTTTAATGGTGTCATATGGATGAATCATGGCACATTTTACTTCACAATTCATTTTACTCAGTGTCATATGGATGAAGGATGCATGTTGTCATTTAATATGTCAAATTTCCTTTTAATTGTTTGTCTGTTTTTGCAAAATTTTGAAAAATTTAATGAGCTAATTTTGTTTACAACAACTATATTTTAATGTTAAATAAATAATTTTCAAAAATAAATTATACAATTATGATTTACACATTATATATTTTATATCACATGTTTTGATTTTTTATTTAAAAAAAATATATTTATATATTTGTTTACCTAATATATATTTGAATTGGAATCTATACACCTTTGTATTTGCAACAAATTTTATTCTCATGTTTATTAGAATTTTTTTCTTTCGTTTATATAAAAAAAATAAAAAATAGAAATACCCCTTTAAAGAGTAAACGTCCATGGGTATCCCAAATATTTTTTCTAATTTTTTGGTCATGTATTTTTTAAGATATTGCTTAAATTTTCTCTAGGCACCTTCACTAATGGGGAACACGTTTGTTTATAAGTTTTAGGACAAAAATACATAAAAAAATATAATGTGAAAATGAAAATGGAAAAATTATATGATATCGGATAGAAGATTCAATGATGAACCCCCACAACCTTGCATGAAAGAGATGAGGGGATTTCACCCCTTGGAAATTGCAGCTGTAGAAAAATCCTATATAAAGGGAGTAAGATTCATAGCTTTTAAACCCTTTCTTGAGGCTTTACAAGTTATGAATATTGACTCCTTTATGCAACTATGATTTCCAAGTGGTTAAATCCTTTCATCTCTTTTAAGAGTTTATTTTGAACTCTATTGAGAGCTTAAGATGGAATTTAAAAGATCCCCGATTGAGGATTAAATTTAACCCTCGATTGAACTCTTGTTGGGTTAATCTCAAATGCTTGATCAAGGATTTACCTTGATCAAGGTATGGACCTAGATTGAGGAATTTACCTTGATCAAGGATTTACTATAACTCAACCAACGAAACAATTCACATGCTTTGTGCTAAAAAAACCAAAAAGTATATGAAAATATACTCGCATGCTTTATGCTAAGTTGACAAACTTTATGCTAAATTTTCTAGAAACTATATAGTGAAGCTATTAATTTAACAATAGATATGTGGAATAAGGAAAAAACGTACAAATTAATGAAGAAAAAGTGTGAGAGAAGGATAAATAGAGAATGGGAAAGAGACAAGCAAAATTGAGAGAACACGACAATGTTGTGCATGAAGAGTGAAACCCAATAGAAAATGTAAGTGATGCTAGATGTAGGAAGAACCAAACCCACTAGAAAATGTATGGATTATAGTATATACACCATTGGTGAGTGTATATACCAACCCATTTGACAACATTCATGCCAATTTGAAGGCCAACATTTGGTGCATCTAATTATAGTCTTTAAAGCAATAGATTGAGAGAAAACCACTAATTTGTAACTATGTCTTCCAAATGGATATTGCATGCTCATAGTGTTGATTTATATTTCACTTTATAATTTACATATTAGTATTTTTTTATATTTTAACACATGTTTTTTAAGTACACATGTACAAAATTGATTATATTATTCAGGGATGGAATCTGACCACCCATCGCAGAACTCCTCCCTCTCTAGTTTAAAAAAAAATGGAAGTTGTAGTGGTTTCCAAAAGGGTGAAATTTTTTCAACGAATTTAGATGAAAGTAGAAATGAATAATTTAGGGACTTGATTTCTAATTGGACAATGACAGAACATGTTGTTAATATAATTAATCAAAATTTTGAGTAAAAATAAATTATTACATAGGATTAAATCTTATACATATTGGTATATTAAACACAAAATTAAAAGAGGCAACACATTTGTTGGGTTTTTTAGATACTAAACATGCAAATGCACAAGAGTATATCAAATATTGTAGTGGAATAATTCTCTTTGTTTGGGAAATCTATAAAACTCAATAACTGAGTTGCTTGTAAGGAATTTACAATTGTGGTTGTTGCACTAGGGATATCAAGAAGTCAAATGATAACAACATTGTTGGAACATCATGCTTTCCTAGTTCATTACACCTTTTGAAATTCTAGAGATAGTTGGTTGGTGGTTGACTACGATGTCGATTGCATGTTCAACTGGAAGGTTGATTGAGGGGTCAAATAGGAGACTAACTAAGCATTTGATTGGTTGGGAAATTAGAACAAAACAGTTGATTGGGGGATAAAACAAAATAGAAATTAAGGAGACCATTATGTTCTACAACCAATCTATTTGGACCTTGTCTTCCTCACTTTAAGGGAATTGGTTACATCTTGGTGCTATATAATATGGCCTTATGGGTTGATCTAAGTTTGTAATGAATCACGTGTTGTGTATTGAAATATCTTGGTTTCTTACACTTCTTTGTATGTTGAGATATTGTTGGTTGTGATTAAGTGTTGTAATGGTGTCTTTAGACACCACATCTATCTTGGAATACTAACTCTCTGATTTACCTAATCTTCTAATTCTCCAACATGGTAACAAAGAAAGTGGTTTGAGAACTAGTCTATACAAGTTTCATGGAGATTGTCCATTCTCGTAATGATTTGGATCTATCTAGTAGATTGATTCAAGATTTTGACTTACAAAATAAATTTGGGATTAGATCAATATATCAATAGTATGCATTCCAAGTCAGATCTTGTGGTTTTGAATGCCCACAATTATGGAATTTGGGCACAAGATATGGAAAACTTGTTGAAAATTAAAGCATCATCATAGTCTACCAAGACCATTGTTCTAGATCTAAAGGATGACCAAAAGTTTGTCATCGATGGGAATAATGACAAGGTTGTAGGATTCATAATGACCTACATCTCTAGGAAGATTTACTTTCATATAAGTGGGATTGATTTCCCAAAGACGTATCTATTTGATAAAACTAACAAAAATCATGTTATACAATTTGAGAAAGAGTTGATCTCTGCTATCTAGAAGAAGCGAAAGACTTCATTTGATAAAATTGATGAATTTTGGGTTATATAGATTGAGAAAGAGTTGATCTCTTTGGATCCCCTATCTTTTGAAATAATTGAATATTATTTTGCCTGTGTAGAGGAACTTCAATTGAAATTAGTTGAATGCAGAAAATATTTTCCAAGAAAGACAATTAGCTCATCAAAATGATCCCAATGAATCTAAAATGCCTTGTGTTGTATTATGTTCAATGTTTCATGCCGGTTGGACCACTAGTAAAGATCATGGTAAGGACTATACTTTTGATTATTTTTGTGGTTTATTAATTAAGACATGAGAGAAGTTACTTGATGAAGGGAAACTTGAGGTCAAGCAACATGCCTATTTGCTAAAATCCAAGGCTTAAGATAAATACAAAGAAGGAGATCTACATTATAATGAATGTGACCAAGTCATCTAAATCAATAAGAAGAATCATGGTGATCAGGGTTCGACTAATAAAGGTAGAAAGAATAAGACCTGCCACTATTGAAAAAAATTGGGAAAATTGGAAAATATGCTTGTTGGTAGAATACCAAGGACCTAGAGGAGGAAGTGAAGAAAAAGAAACTTCAAAAGGTATAACTATATGATGTATGTTTTATGTCAGTGCTTCTTAGGCCATGTGTGCTCATACTACTTAGAGTGAATGGATATTCAACTCTAGTTACACCCATCACATGGATAATGATTCTTTTCTATTTTATTCATTAAAGAAAGCTATACAGAAGGAAATATTTGTAGATGATGATTATGCACTCAATGTTGTTGATTTTGGAAAGATTCAATGTCAAAATGATGTGATCACTGATGTGTATCATGTACCTGGTTTAAGTGCAAATCTGTTGTTGGTACCCCAACTAATCCATATTTGCAAGAAAGTAGAGTTTTTGTAAGATCATTTTGTTGTGAACTACATGAAGAACAACTTTTGTTTTTACACTAAAGGATTCTTAGACTTAAAATATTGAATGTATAAGTTCTATGAGCTTCCCAAAAAAGAACCTAGACTGAATGCACTCATAGGTCACACTAATATCTAAAGCACATTGTGGTATGAACTTCTCAAACAGTAGAATTTTTCAAGCCTAAACCTGATGGTAAAACATAATATGGTTTCTAGTCTACCCATGAATGTACCCCCTAATGGAGTATGTGAAGGATGTATATTTAGCAAGTATGATTGGGATTCTTTCAAAAAAGAGAAAGCTTGGAGAGAAAAGATTCAACTAGAATGTGACCATAGTGGCCTATGTTCCATGAATCGACCATCTCGACCATCTCTAACTGGTGCAAGATATGTATTAACCTTCATTAATGACTTTTCTAGGTATACTTGGGTGTATTTATTGAAAAATAAGTATTGCACCAATGAAAGATTTAAGGAATTTAGAGTACTCACTAAAAAGCAATGTGGTTAACCTATGAAATGTTTAATATGTCACAATGGAAGATAATACATGTGAGTGAGGAATTTGAAAGGCACTTATAATAGAATGATATCTCTTGGCTGAGATATATGCCTTAGACATCCATTGACATAATGGTGTTGCTAAAAGGAAGAATCAAACTTTGGAAGAAATGGCACGTTGCTTGCTTTAGGCCAAAAGTCTATTAACTAGTTTGTGGGTAGAAGATGTTTATAGCTCAAAATATTTGATAAATCTATTTCTGACTAAATATGTGTGAGATATGACATCAATTGAGAAATGGAGTGGAAGGAAACCCTCACTTTGACATCTTATAACCTTTGGATGCATTGTGTGGATTCACATTTTTGATGATAGAAGGAAGAAACTAGATGCAAAGAGTCATGCATGTATGATGATGGGATACTTTGAGGAGTGGAATGCCTATATATTGTTTGACCCTATCAAACAAAAGATTATGCAATTTTATTTTGATGATATTATGTAGAAGGAATCTTGAAGATGTGATTTTAGTTAAAAAATGTATAGGTGGAAAAAGATGCTTTGAATGTGGTAATTTGACACTCTTCCATATAAATTTTCCCATGGATTGTGCACACCATATATTATTATATATCATATTAATATGGAATATATATGAGTATGTTACTATGAATATGTACTTCTCTTCGAGTGTGGCCTCTTGTTGATATCCAAAATGATATTAGAGAAAAAACACTCAAATTTTCTTATGGGATAGGTGAGAGAATTGCTAGGAATACTACTTGGTGTTTAGATCCCCCTTAGGTCATCTATTTCCTTTTTTGGTTCCTCATGAAGAGTACTTGTGTGGTGTTTAAATCCCCCTTAGGTCCTCTATTTTCTTTTTGTGTTCCTCATGAAGAGTATTTGTGTGGGAGAGAGTAGAAACAAGGTTTTGCTGAAGCTAGAGATTTAGAAACTTCCTTGCAATCAATGCTTATTTTTTATATTTATATTATTTTTATAAGTTTTCAGATTTTGCAGAAAATGAACTAATGCAAGCAAGCCTAAAGCTAATAAAACTGTGTTAGAAAATGAACTAAACATATATGGAAAAAATGTTAGGGTTTCTGTGTTTTTTTATTTTATTTAAAAAAACCGGGTATGCTGAATTCAAATCATCATATCCTGAACTGCAAGCAATGAAATCGAGCCAACAATATCTCAACGAAAAGATAATATAGAGGATAATAAGCCACAATGATCAAATTTCGTAGGGAGAATCCAGAAACACCCAAAGACTTCTAAAAAAAAAGATAACACAAATGGATAGAAACAATGAGTGTTTTTAGATAGATATAATTTATAAACTGTATGAGAACGGAAATAATGACCCATAAGTCCGTTAAGTTTCTCTGTGTAATTCTTACATGTGTCCATTTTTGAAATGAGAGAAAAGAAATAGAAGGAAAATGAAATGAACAGTGATGAGAATTGAAGAGTCTCTCTCTTGCCTTATAAAAAAGAACTCATGGAATAGAGAGAGGACTTTTTCTTTTTGTAACAAAAGATGGTACTATTATTTCTCAGTAATAAAGAGAAGGAGGAATTTTGAAGTCATGACGATTATCAAATGCTTGTGGGACTATTATATACTTGTATTTGTGGTTTAAGTTTTATGGGCATTGATCATCTGAACTATTTCTATGTTTAGTATCTAGAATCCTTTGTTGTTGTGATTTCTTATGAGTGTAGGGATGATGTTATGTATCTCCTCTTCAACTATTTGGGATGATTTATGTAGTATTATTGTGTTAACATGTCTTGACTGTCATGAACTATTTCTGTAGCCCAAGATATCATCTTAAGCTATGCTCATCTTCTATTTTTTTCTCCTAGGATAGATTAGAATTAGTTAGAGTTAGATTAGTTTATTTTTTAGTTAAATTAGCCTTAGAATTAGTTAGAAATATTTGGGGGGGAAGCTCACTATCTTTCCCATTTTTATTCTTTTAATTCTGAGCGACAACAAGGCCCATAAACTTGCGGTAAACACTACCCCAAACGAGAGTAGGTCCGATTGGGACCTGCTATCAGGAGTTTTCCCTCATCTGAATGAATGGGTCATTCTGGACCATCAACACATTCCAAACATGGGATAGTCTAATTGGGCCTCTTCCTTGCATTTAATCATTAATTTTGAATATTGGGAATCTATCCCCCTCAATAGAATTAGTTATAGTAGGAGGGTCTGTTCATGTCAAGTCATACAAATAGACCATTCAAATCTTGGATTTCATACCTATGAAAATATCACACCTTAGGACTTGACACTGAGTCAATTCCATATGCAGTATCACTTGATAAATTAAAATCTTTTAGACATATTACCAAGGCTTACAGAAATAATATCGATGCCTTTCCTTCAACCCCTTTGCTTCCTTGACAATGGAATACTTCTTGAATGATGACTAGCATGAGAGATCATACTTTGTTTCATACCATAGATGACTTGGTAGACTTATCCTTAAAATAAATTATGCAAAATTCATCTAACTCTGATCAACCTTGCTACAACCCTGATAGAAAGTAAGCAATCTGAAGGAAAAATAAAATTTTATTCTAATTCAGATCATTTAGAAGGATTGAATTCTAATTTTGGCCATTCATATACTAATTCACATCATTCTGATAGGGATCATAATTAGAATCAACCCTGGTTGGTTCATGATGCTTTGTCCCTAGCTGATCATCTACAAGGTAATAAAGGGTAATCTCTAGCTGATGCTTTGGATTTCTAAGAAGCCTATGTACTTCACTTGGAAACTCACTCCAAGGTAATAAAGGGTACTATATAGGCTAAAGGAATTAGGATAGAGTGAGATAAGTGATTTGGAATAAATAATAAAATAATATTATTTACTTTATCCTCCTCGAGCACCTAAGTCCCCTCTCATTCCTCTCTCATGGAATCACAAGCCCCCATGTTCTTGTCCTTCTCCACCTATAGCCAGTGATGTATTT
>JASDQU010011012.1:50288-60921 GCA_032191745.1 Picea mariana | reverse complement strand
AGGCAGGGTTCAGAAAAGGAAGTGCAGACAACAACCTCTACATCAAGGTAAGTCAAGGTAATATTTCATTAATTGATATAACACTTGGATTATATGGTTAAATTGCTCTATTACTGATTCACCCCCCTCTCAGTAATCCAACAGATTCATAGCTTTTAAACCCTTTCTTGAGGCTTTACAAGTTATGAATATTGACTCCTTTATGCAACTATGATTTCCAAGTGGTGAAATCCTTTCATCTCTTTTAAGAGTTTATTTTGACCTCTATTGAGAGCTTAAGATGGAATTTAAAAGATCCCCGATTGAGGATTAAATTTAACCCTCGATTGAAATCTTGTTGGGTTAATCTCAAATGCTTGATCAAGGATTTACCTTGATCAAGGTATGGACCAAGATTGAGGAATTTACCTTGATCAAGGATTTACTATAACTCAACCAACGAAACAATTCACATTCTTTGTGCTAAAAAAACCAAAAAGTACATGAAAATATACTCACATGCTTTATGCTAAGTTGACAAACTTTATGCTAAATTTTCTAGAAACTATATAGTGAAGCTATTAATTTAACAATAGATATGTGGAATAAGGAAAAAACATACAAATTAATGAAGACAAAGTGTGAGAGAAGGATAAATAGAGAATGGGAAAGAGACAAGCAAAATTGAGAGAACATGACAATGTTATGCATGAAGAGTGAAACCCAATAGAAAATGTAAGTGATGCTAGATGTAGGAAGAACCAAACCCACTAGAAAATGTATGGATTATAGTATATACATCATTGGTGAGTGTATATACCAACCCATTTGACAACATTCATGCCAATTTGAAGGCCAACATTTGGTGCATCTAATTATAGAGTCTTTAAAGCAAGAGATTGAGGGAAAACCACTAATTTGTAACTGTCTTCCAAATGGATATTGCATGCTCATAGTGTTGATTTATATTTCACTTTATAATTTACATATTAGTATGTTTTTACATTTTAACACATGTTTTTTAAGTACACATGTACAAAATTGATTATATTATTCAGGGATGGAATCTGACCACCCATTGCAAAACTCCTCCCCTCTCTAGTTTAAAAACAAATGGAAGTTGTAGTGGTTTCCAAAAGGGTGAAAAATTTTCAACGAATTTAGATGAAAGTAGAAATGAATAATTTAGGGACTTCATTTCTAATTGGACAATGACATAACATGTTGGTAATATAATTAATCAAAATTTTGAGTAAAAGTAAATTATTACATACGATTAAATCTTATACATATTGGTATATTAAACACAAAATTAAAAGAGGCAACACATTTGTTGGGTTTTTTAGATACTAAACATGCAAATGCACAAGAGTATATCAAATATTGTAGTGAAATAATTCTCTTTGTTTGGGAAATCTATAAAACTCAATAATTGAGTTGCTTGTAAGGAATTTACAATTGTGGTTGTTGCACTAGGGATATCAAGAAGTCAAATGATAACAACATTGTTGGAACATCATGCTTTCTTAGTTCATTACACCTTTGTAAATTCTAGAGATAGTTGGTTGGTGGTTGACTAGGATGTCGATTGCATGTTCAACTGGGAGGTTGATTGAGGAGTCAAATAGGAGACTAAATAAGCATTTGATTGGTTGGGAAATTAGAACAAAACAGTTGATTGGGGCATAAAACAAAATAGAAATTAAGGAGACCATTATGTTCTACAACCAATCTATGTGGACCTTGTCTTCCTCACTTTAAGGGAATTGGTTACATCTTGGTGCTATATAATATGGCCTTATGGGTTGATCTAAGTTTGTAATGAATCACGTGTTGTGTATGGAAATATCTTGGTTTCTTACACTTCTTTGTATGTTGAGATATTGTCGGTTGTGATTAAGTGTTGTAATGGTGTCTTTAAACACCACATCTATCTTGGAATACTAACTCTCTGATTTATGTAATATTCTAATTCTCCAACATGGTAACAGAGAAAGTGGTTTGAGAACTAGTCTATGCAAGTCTCATGGAGATTGTCCATGCTCCTAATGATTTGGATCTATCTAGTAGATTGATTCAAGATTTTGACTTACAAAATAAATTTGGGATTAGATCAATATATTGATAGTATGCATTCCAAGTCAGATCTTGTGGTTTTGAATGCCCACAATTATGGAATTTGGGCACAAGATATGGAAAACTTGTTGAAAATTAAAGCATCATCATAGTCTACCAAGACCATTGTTCTAGATCTAAAGAATGACCAAAAGTTTGTCATCGATGGGAATAATGAAAAGGTTGTAGGATTCATAATGACCTACATCTCTAGGAAGATTTACTTTCATATAAGTGGGATTGATTTCCCAAAGACGTATCTATTTGATAAAACTAACAAAAATCATGTTACACAATTTGAGAAAGAGTTGATCTCTGCTATCTAGAAGAAGCCAAAGACTTCATTTGATAAAATTGATGAAATATGGGTTATATAGATTGAGAAAGAGTTGATCTCTTTGGATCCATTATCTTTTGAAATAATTGAATATTATTTTTCCTGTGTAGAGGAACTTCAATTGAAATTGGTTGAATGCAGAAAATATTTTCCAAGAAAGACAATTAGCTCATCAAAATGATCCCAAAGAATCTAAAATGCCTTGTGTTGTATTATGTTCAATGTTTCATGCTGGTTGGACCACTAGTAAAGATCATGGTAAGGACTATACTTTTGATTCTTTTTGTGGTTTATTAATTAAGACATGAGAGAAGTTACTTGATGAAGGGAAACTTGAGGTCAAGAAACATGCCTATTTGCTAAACTCCAAGGCTTGAGATAAATACAAAGAAAGAGATCCACATTATAATGAATGTGACCATGTCATCTAGACCAATAAGAAGAATCATGGTGATCAGGGTTCGACTAATAAAGGTAGAAAGAAGAAGACCTGCCACTATTGAAAAAAATTGGGAAAATTGGAAAATTGGCTTGTTGGTAGAATACCAAGGACCTAGAGGAGGAAGTGAAGAAAAAGAAACTTCAAAAGGTATAACTATACGATGTATGTTTTATGTCAGTGCTTCTTAGGCCATGTGTTCTCATACTACTTAGAGTGAATGGATAGTCGAATCTAGTTGCACCCATCACATGGATAATGATTCTTTTCTACTTTATTCATTAAAGAAAGCTATACAAAAGGAAATATTTGTAGATGATGATTATGCACTCAATGTTGTTGATTGTGGAAAGATCCAATGTCAAAATGATGTGATCACTGATGTGTCTCATGTACTTGGTTTAAGTGCAAATTTGTTTTTGGTACCCCAACTAATCCATATTTGCAAGAAAGTAGAGTTTTGGTAAGATCATTTTGTTTTGAACTACATGAAGAACAACTTTTGTTTTTACACTAAAGGATTCTTGGACCTAAAATATTGAATCTATAAGTTCTATGAGCTTCCCAAAAAAGAACCTAGACTGAATGCACTCATAGGTCACACTAATATCTAAAGCACACTGTGGTATGAACTTCTCAAACACTTGAATTTTTCAAGCCTAAACCTGATGGTAAAACATAATATGGTTTCTAGTCTACCCATGAATGTACCCCCTAATGGAGTATGTGAAGGATGTATATTTAACAAGTATGATTGGGATTCTTTCAAAAAAGGGAAAGCTTGGAGAGAAAAGATTCAAATAGAATGTGACCATAGTGGCCTATGTTCCATGAATCGACCATATCGACCATCTCTAACTGGTGCAAGATATGTATTAACCTTCATTGATGACTTTTCTAGGTATACTTGGGTGTATTTATTGAAAAATAAGTATTGCACCAATGAAAGATTTAAGGAATTTAGGGTACTCACTAAAAAGCAATGTGGTTAACCTATGAAATGTTTAATATGTCACAATGGAAGTTAATACATGCGAGTGAGGAATTTGAAAGGTACTTATCATAGAATGATATCTTTTGGCTGAGATATATGCCTTAGACATCCATTGACATAATGGTGTTGCTAAAAGGAAGAATCAAACTTTGGATGAAATGGCACGTTGCTTGCTTTAGGCCAAAAGTCTATTAACTAGTTTGTGGGTAGAAGATGTTTATAGCTCAAAATATTTGATAAATCTAATTCTGACTAAATATGTGTGAGATATGAAATCAATTGAGAAATGGAGTGGAAGGAAACCCTCACTTTGACATCTTATAACCTTTGGATGCATTGTGTGGATTCCCATTTTTTATGATAGAAGGAAGAAACTAGATGCAAAGAGTCATGTGTGTATGATGATGGGATACTTTGAGGAGTGGAATGCCTATAGATTGTTTGACCCTATCAAACAAGAGATTATGCAATTTTATTTTGATGATATTATGTAGAAGGAATCTTGAAGATGTGATTTTAGTAAAAAAATGTATAGGTGGAAAAAGATGCTTTGAATGTGGTAATTTGACACTCTTCCATATAAATTTTCCCATGGATTGTGCACACCATATATTATTATATATCATAGTCATATGGAATATATATGAGTGTGTTACTATGAATATGTCCTTCTCTTCGAGTGTGGCCTCTTGTTGATATCCAAAATGATATTAGAGAAAAAACACTCAAATTTTCTTATGGGCTAGGTGAGAGAATTGCTAGGAATACTACTTGGTGTTTAGAACCCCCTTAGGTCATCTATTTCCTTTTTTGGTTCCTCATGAAGAGTACTTGTGTGGTGTTTAAATCCCCCCTTAGGTCCTCTATTTTCTTTTTGTGTTCCTCATGAAGAGTATTTGTGTGGGAGAGAGTAGAAACAAGGTTTTGCTGAAGCTAGAGATTTAGAAACTTCCTTGCAATCAATGTTTATTTTTTATATTTATATTATTTTTATAAGTTTTCAGATTTTGCAGAAAATGAACTAACGCAAGCAATCCTAAAGCTAATAAAACTGTGTTAGAAAATGAACTAAACATATATGGAAAAAATGTTAGGGTTTCTATGTTTTTTTATTTTATTTAAAAAAATCAGGTATGCTGAATTAAAATCATCATATCCTGAACTGCAAGAAATAAAATCGAGCCAACAATATCTCAACGAAAAGATAATATAGAGGATAATAAGCCACAATGATCACATTTCGTAGGGAGAAGCCAGAAACACCCAAAGACTTCTAAAAAAAAAAGATAACGCAAATGGACAGAAACAATGAGTGTTTTTAGATAGATATCATTTATAAACTGCATGAGAACGAAAATAATGGCCCATGAGTCCGTTAAGTTTCTCTGTGTAATTCTTACATGTGTCCATTTTCGAAATGAGAGAAAAGAAACAGAAGGAAAATGAAATGAACATTGATGAGAATTGAAGAGTCTCTCTCTTGCCTTATAAAAAAGAACTCATGGAATAGAGAGAGGACTTTTGCCTTTTGTAACAAAAGATGGTACTATTATCTCTCAGTAATAAAGAGAAGGAGGAATTTTGAAGTCATGACGGTTATCAAATGCTTGTGGGACTATTATATACTTGTATTTGTGGTTTAAGTTTTATGGGTATTGATCATCTGAACTATTTCTATGTTTAGTATCTAGAATCCTTTGTTGTTGTGATTTCTTATGAGTGCAGGGATGATGTTATATATCTCCTCTTCAACTATTTGGGATGATTTATGTAGTATTATCGTGTTAACATGTCTTGACTGTCATGAACTATTTCTGCAGCCCAAAATATCATCTTAAGCTATGCTCATCTTCTAGTTTTTGCTCCTAGGATAGTTTAGAATTAGTTAGAGTTAGATTAGTTTATTTTTTAGTTAAATTAGCCTTCGAATTAGTTAGAAATATTTGGGGGGGAAGCTCACTGTCTTTTCCATTTTTATTCTTTTAATTCTGAGCGACAACGAGGCCCATAAACTTGCGGGAAACACTACCCCAAATGAGAGTAGGTCTGATTGGGACCTGCCATAGGATTTTTCCCTCATCTAAATGAACAGGTCATTCTAGACCATCAACACATTCCAAACATGGGATAGTCTAATTAGGCCTCTTCCTTGCATTTAATCATTAATTTTGAATATTGGGAATCTATCCCCCTCAATAGAATTAGTTATAGTAGGAGGGTCTGTTCATGTCAAGTCATACAAATAGACCATCCAAATCCTGGATTTCATACCTATGAAAATATCACACCTTAGGACTTGATATTGAGTCAATTCCATATGCAGTATCACTTGAGAAATTAAAATCTTTTAGACATATTACCAAGGCTTAGAGAAAGAAGATCGATGCCTTTCCTTCAACCCCTTTGCTTCCTCGACAATGGAATACTTCTTGAATGATGACTAGCATGAGAGATCATACTTTGTTTCATACCATATATGACTTGGTAGACTTATCCTTAAAATAAATTATGCAAAATTCATCCAACTCTGATCAACCTTGCTACAACCCGGATAGAAAGTAAGCAATCTGAAGGACAAATAAAATTTTATTCTAATTCAGATCATTCAGAAGGATTGAATTCTAATTTTTGCCATTCATATACTAATTCACATCATTCTGATATGGATCATAATTAGAATCAACCCTGGTTGGTTCATGATGCTTTGGCCCTAGCCGATCATCTACATAATTTTCCCAAGCATCCAGATTGCCTGCTTCCTATAATGTACCCAATACCCTTTGTCACTATTGAGGATATGGGGTACTTATTGAAAACACAATTTTTCCACTTATGTGCTTTGATACCACTTTGTAATTTACCTAGTACCCTTTGTTACTATTGAGGATATGGGCCACTTCTTGAAAACACAAATTTTCGACTTCCATACTCTTATACCAAAATTCATTCCGACCTACTATACATTTTATGAATGCATGAAACATGACAAGCATGATTATGCAATATAAATAAATCATTCACAAATTAAGAATGAAAATTATTCATGCAACATAACAACATTAAAATCCATAATATACACAACATTATCTCAACAAAAACACAATAACCATAATACTTATATTTATGGAAACAAAACACCAAATGGCTACAATTATAAGCTCTCTATTGTCCATAATATTTCTACAACAAGGCCACCCTTGAGTTGATACTATGAGTCCACAAGGATAAATTTATCCTAGGGCTAGCTCTAGTTCTCTCACATAGCCCAATTTCCTAACAAATCAAAGTATGTTAACTCCTACAACAATTCCAATCCACCGGCTCTCTTTTCCCTCAACCTGCACAACCCACGGAATGCGATCCCCTTTTCTTCTATGCAGTCCCTTGGGATATCCCACTTCCCTCTAGGGATTTATCATAGGTTGGACATGAAATCTCTCTAATGGGGACTCCGAGAATGATTAGTTGTAATGGAGTTTCCTTAGTGACAACAATCTCTCATGCACATGGGCACAATTTCTTCTTAATTCTTGTAACAACCATTTGCAACATTTTGTTACAATTATGGTAGAAAAGGATCTCTCCACAACCTCCTGGAAGAATGATGTCAAAACATCCCCCACATCAACCAAGGTCAAGGATTGTATTTTAATGTCCCCAAATTTCCACTTGGATTTCTAAGAAGCCTATGTACTTCAATTGGAAACTCACTCCAAGGTAATAAAGGGTACTATATAGGCTAAAGGAATTAGGATAGAGTGAGATAAGTGATTTGGAATAAATAATAAAATAATATTATTTACTTTATCCCCCTCGAGTGCCTGAGTCCCCTCTCATTCCTCTCTCGTGGAATCACAACCCCCCATGTTCTTGTCCTTCTCCACCTATAGCCAGTGATGTATTTTTATTATTAATGTATAATTTACATATTTACATCATTGTTTGGCCCTCAACATTTCATCATATATACATATATACATTTCTAATCCAGGGATCAAAATTTGGGTATTACACTTCCAAAATATGACCCTGAACTATTTGGTCCTATGGAAGATCACATTAATAAATTCATTCTGGTCATAAGATTAATGAATGTGAAACATCAATATGTGGTGTGTATACTTTTCTTGTGCACCTTTGAGAACCAATCCCGTACTTGGTATTTTAATCTTCTTGTTGGATCAATCACCAATTGGGATGATTATTAGAAAGATTTTTTAAATAAGTTTGGGGAAGAAACTACCACTGGTGCTTTGATGTCTGAGTTATTTCATTTAGTCATGAAACCTACATAAAGGGTAAATTATTTTGACCAAAGGTTTACCACTGTATTGAAAAAATTTAAGGATGGAACTCAACCTACACAAGAACTTCAAATCAAATTTTATTCTAATGCCTTAATCACACCAATTTCTATGTTCATTAAGCAAGCATGAAACAACACCTTAGCATCAAATTTTGAAGAATCCAAGAAGGTAGAGTTTGAAATGAAGGGATGCAAAGAAACCCAGACAATGTTGGGAAAGAAATAGGTTTCTCAACCAAAGAAAATCCTTATCTTATGGAGACCTCGACCAAAGAAAATTGTGGAAGGTAAGGATAAAGATTCCATGGATATGAAGAGAATGTAGAGAATGATAAAACAATTATCAAATGAAGTCATTGACATGAAAATGAATAATAAAGATGGGAATTCAAACTAAAGACCATATATAACTTTATTTAGGAGACCTATTCCTCTTAAACCCGTTGAACCCCCACTGAAAAATTTGAATATCTATTTAGAGGGGTTAGCTATAGATAATTTGTGGAAATATCATCAAACCATTCATTCAAATAAAATGTGTCTTGAATGGATAAACACCATGAACATTGTGGAAAATAGGTTTCTAGATGGATGCATACAAGAAAAACAATATAATGATCCAATTGAGGGAGAAATAGATGAATAAAATAAAGATCAACCAAGTGAATTGGCCATGGTTTTGTGGGACATAATCCCTAGTTGCAATGTGGCTAAAGAAGGAGTAGCATTAGAAGAGGGATTACAACTTCAAAGTGATTATCATACATGAAGCAAAGGACCAGTGACTCAACAATCAACCACTTCCCAAACTATAAATACTAGAAAAACTGGGACCATAACTCCTACTGTTAGGAATTCCTCTAGTGCCCCAAATAATGTAAGCCTTTGATCAATTAATAGATCTCATGGAATATAAAATTGTTGAGGATCTAAAGAAGATAAAAGAAAATATTTCAATCCTTGAGATATACAAAATTTATTGCTTAATCTTTTGAAAGACATGGATGCACAATGAACAACTATTACTAAGAATAATATAAAACAACAAGTAATAACCTACAAAATGCTAGTATCAATGCTACTTTTCTAGGAAAAGAATCTAAGTCTTTGACCCCTCCTTTCCCATTAAATTTTGAAGTATTCAATCAGAATGCGCACAACTATTTGGTAGAATCAGGAGCATCCTCAAATGTCATGCCATATTCTACTTGTATAAAGCTAAATGAAACTCCAATGAAGTGTGCCACTCACATACTTCAACTTGATATAATAAAAGTCAAATTCATTGGTGAACTAAAAGATGTCTTCTTCCGAGTAGCTTCTAACCCAAAAGTTCATAAAACAAGGGAGCGAGGCTGCGTGTACTGCCTCCCCGAAATAAGGGGGGGGACCCACTGTCTGAAAAAAGAATGGATGTGCGTGACCTGAACCGGACCCTGTGGTTGTACGACGAATATCCGATGCGCATGACATGTTAGTCTGTCCGAATCCTGGAGCCAGGGAAGCCTTTTCAGGAAAAACACGGGGAAAAATCCGGTTCAGAAATACCATAAATTATTAAATACAAATATAAAATTATTAAATATAAATATAAAATATAAATTCAATTTACCCTTACCCAGCCTGTCATGTCATTGAGTTAATTCTGATCTCGAAATACGTGAAGGCTGCAATAACACTATAAAGTTATCAGCCAATGAAATGTAAGAAAATTCAGTTTTTTTTACATATTAAAAAATAAAATTTTGAGTTTGTTATGTTACACATTAAGTTTTTTACAAAATTTTTAAAGTCAACCCAAATTAATAGAATAGTCAAAGTGAACTCATCACTATGTATACTTCCTGGGAGGCAGTACAATAACAGATATCCCCAAGGCCTACGGTCTATTGATAAGTAGAGTTCGGTCACAGAAAAAGCCAAGATTATTTTTCCTCAGACTAGTCACATATTTGGCTTCGATGGAATGTACAACCAAATAATATTATCTAGATTGATACAATGTTTGATATTGATGCCGCTAATGATCCTTCATCCTCTGAATTTCCAATTGCAGGGAATTATGTTTGATTCTTATTTCATTAATTTCATTGTCGAAACTTCCCATATACCAAAAAACCAAAAATTAGAATTGTTGGTGCGAGAATACAACTATGACAAATCAGATTATAATATTAGTTTTTTAAATTATGAAAATGTTTATTTTTGAAAAAACTCTGAATACTGTAGACACAAATAAAATAGGCATCAGTTATACCCGAGACATTTGGACTTTATTTTTCAACGAATTCAAATCCCAAGAGGGAGATGGAGATGGTTGTCTTCTTATTGATCCCAAGGGTAAATACAGTTTCCTATCATGTAGATTATAATTTAACTATACCAATAATACGACTGAATATGAGGTACTTGTATAGGGTCTGAAAAAGGCCATAGATTTGAAAATTGAAAAAATAAAAGTGT
>JASDQU010011012.1:28075-39726 GCA_032191745.1 Picea mariana | reverse complement strand
GAGACAGGTCCATGTGCTGGAGGTTCGTCAATTTACCAAGAGACTTTGGTAATGACTTCATTGACTTGCCATGTAACACCAAGGCCCTCAACGACTTCATATTACCGAATTCTTCTGGCAATTTAGCAAGAGAGGAGGAAGAAATGACGATCCGTGCGAGGTGCTTCAGCTGCCCTATGGACTTTGGAATGCTCGAGAGACGTTGCGCATCAATAATCTCTAATTCCTGCAATTGTAGAGGTGCCTGAAAGATCAAGTGTTTCGATTGTAAGAACGAGCTATATATATACACTGTAAGAAGAAAAAAAACAAAAAATATATATATATATATTATATATATACTGTAAGAAGAAAAAAAAAAAAAATATATATATATATATATATATATATATATATATATATATAATTCTCACGAGGAAAACCGTCAGAATCGTTCGAGACCTTGTGGTGCAATATCAATAGCTAATGACCACATACTTTAATTCAACAAGTTTAAATTTACCTGCGATTTGCCTTGCCACAATGTTTCCAATTCTCCCCCCTTCACTTTCAAAAACCTTAAATTCTCAAGGGTAATCCAGGAAGGTAGGCACTTGGAGGGACAATCACGCCAAGAAAGCCATATGAGATTTGGCAAGCGTACCCGCAAAATACGATCCGAGAGGAGCCCTACAGTCTCAAGAAGTTGCAAATTCATGACAGAAATACCATGAAAACTATAACGTTTATTGTACAGTCTATTGCGAAGCTTCATCACGCGGTTCCCCAACAGCTGGTGACTCCTTTCGTACCATGACAACATTTGTTTGGTGCTATGCCCTTCAGGAAGCATCATAATTCCGCGTGCTTCGGTTATAACCTGTTCATCCGGATGGAGAATTAAGAAACCATACACAGCTTGTCATGGTTAAATTTAAATATTTTGAAGGTGAAAAACGATGGAGAAATTGAAAACTGTATACAGATTTCTATGGAAAAAATGTAACTATTTTAAAAGTTTGAATGATCGAAGACTTACAGATGATGATTGCTGGTGCAACCAATCATCAATGTTCCCGGTGAGATGCCAAAGAAATTTATCCTCTGCAAGGTCTCTTCCCAAATCACGGAGGTGATCATGCATATGTATAATATTTGCATTGTCCACTTTTACAAGGCATTTGAGTTGCAAATTTTCAAACCCCAACGAACCTTGCCAGCCTGATCCGTCCCATGCTGTTATGGCACTATTCTTGTTTTTTCCTATGAAAAAACAGGCTATATCTAAAAAGATCTGTTGTTCCTGTTTTCTAAGTGCGTCATAACTAATTTTTAGACTAATCTTTATCTCTTTTGGAACTTCTAATTTGTAAAGTATGGCCTCCCAAACAGATTCGTTGTTTTCTCCAGAGAGAAGTGCCCCAAACACTATTAATGATAGAGGCAATCCATCACATGCCCTTAGAAACTTATTTACCAGATGTTCAAATCGAGGGAGTGGATAGGGCTGACAGAATGCATATGAGCAAAAGAGCTCTCGCGAATGTTGTTCATTAAGCCCTGTTAACTTATAAATGGATATCTCTTTCACTCTTGACCTCGTTAGGACACCTATGTCCCGAGATGTAATCAGAATTAAGCTATCCTTATGTAAAACATTTATATCTGGTAAAAGCGCATCTACCTGATCTCCATGATCTATGTCATCTAAAATTAACAAGATTTGAGAAGATGGGAGAAACTGTCTAAGCATCTCTGTACCTTGATGGATGTCGTCTATTTGCCGATCCAAATGATACAAGCCCTTCAAAAGTTTAGTCTGCAAGGAATGTAATGAGCTTTTAGCATTTTCTCTTACATCCGATAAAAAGTAGGATTTACTGTACTCTGAACGCTTTCTATTGAAAAACTCTTTTGCCAAAGTCGTCTTCCCAACTCCGCCTAAGCCGACAATGCCTGCAACCTGAACTTCTCCTGTGTGTTGCAGTCTTAATATTGTAGTTTCAAAATCTTTAACTTTGTCATCTAAACCGGTGGGATTCTTGGCCACATGCAACTGGGTCTTTTCAGACATTATTTTCTCCACACGTTTGACTACCTCATCTAGCAACAGACCCTCGTCGCTGGTCATTCAACCCCAAAAACAAATAAATAAATAATTGGAACCATAGGCAAAGCATCATACACATATGCATGTTATACATACTTATAATTGAAACCACATGCAAAGCATCATACACATGTTACCAATTCATATACACGTTATATACTGTTAAACTTGGAGGTTATATACATGTTACCATAGAGAGGAAGTTGGAGGTCTCACCAGTTAAACTTGCCCTTCAAATCAAACCCACTTGTGTCTGCAACCGTAGAAAGGGCATTTCTCCATTTTTGAAGAGTGGCGGAGTCATATCGTGGCTTCTCTTGATGAGTTTGAGAGTCGACCGTTTTCTTCTTTTGGAGTTCGTCCAGGGCCTTACCATACACTCCTTTCTTTTGATCTGTCCACCTAAGCTCAGCAGGCTCGACATGGTAAAATATAGGAATAATAGGTTTCCCAGACTCCTGCATGAGGACCAGCTCATCTAAACACCATTTTGATTCCGCATATTTAGGGGAAAAGATGGCCACATGGACCGAAGCGCTTCGAATAGCGCCGACTATTTGAGAATAAAAATTGACTCCCTCTTGCAATACCTGCATATCTAAAAAGGGTCTGAATCCATGTAAAAGAAGACGACGGTAGAGATAACTAGCGAAGGTCTTCTTGGTGTCTGGGCCACGATGGTTAATAAACAAATTGTGGCTGTAATCACCTCTGCTACTGTTGATGGAATCAGCAGCTGTGGAGGAGGAGGAGGAGGCGCGGGAAGCGTCAATCGTAATTGCAGGAGAATAACGCTGATTTTCCATTTCAATTTCAGAGTGTGTTTGGGGGAACGAGGTTGCAGGCGTTGAGTCTGCCATTGCCAATTGTTATACAAAATAAAAATGGGAATTAGCAACTAGGGAAGCACTGAATGGTCGATGCTAGTGATTCGAACTGGGAGTGAGGAGATGAGTTTACTAAACGAGAAAAGGCTCGGGAGTGCCGAGATATATAGACCCACTAGCGCATACAGTAAGGAATAAAATAAAATATTTTCACTTTAATGCAACAAGTCTAGACACAGATGAACCGCGTCAATCTTATCTCTTTGCGCGTGGGATCCACACTGTAAATCCTCTACGGCGAGCAATAACCAGCCTGCTGCAGACTAAGTTTGAATGAGCGATGCCAGCTTATGGAGGTCTGAGGAGGGCGTCGGCGATGGTAGACTGCGGTCAGCTTATACGTTTGTACATCAGTCTGCACCTGACAGCAGTCTTAATTAGTCTGCAGCAGGAAGCAGGCATTTTATCTCTTTGGGCGCGGAGTCTGAAACCTGGAATCTTTATATCTTTGCGAGTGGGGTCCACAGGGTTAATGGTCTTCGGCGTGGAATCTTTCTCTGCGTGTGGGGTCCACAGGGTTAATGGTCTTCGGCGTGGAATCTTTCTCTGCGTGTGGGGTCCACAACTCTTTAACTTTTACTTTACTTTTATTTCAAGGACTGCAACTTGACACGTATCCTCTATTCAAAGGACAAGATGATTATCTCCACCTTTGACAAATGTATAATATGAACAAGAATTATTATGTGTCATCCAAAAAAGACAAGATGCTCTCCGTAAAAAGCTGAACCTGATAAAATGGCCAACTGGAAAGCAGACATGGAAAATTTACGTTAAACTGACCAACATCATTTTCTCCACATTCATTTTTATGTGTTCAAGCAGACAAAACGCTAACCTCGCAACAACTTTCGCCAACCCAATCATATTCCATGTCTATACAAATATTTCTATATAAAAAAGTTGGTTTAAAAATATTTCTCAGTAATATTATTAAAAAACTTTAAAAATATATAAAAATAATAATTTTAAATAATTAAAATATTATAAAATTGATTTTATTAATTTTTTTAATTATTTACTTATGTTAAAAATAATAATAAATAATTTTAAATAAAATAATAATATAAAATTGCAAATTAAAATGTGAAGATGTGAAGCTATACTTATTACTGGTTATAACATTTTTATAAACTTTATCAATGTCCATGTCGAACACTAATGGTAGGAATGTATTAAACCCACTCAACTTAACCTATCTTTCTTCAAATCATTCAAGCAAGTAGTAATCACAATTTCATTATTCTACGTTCAAACTACAATTTTGGATTGCATATAAATCTTTTACCTTCAATATTGCTATTCAAAATAATTGAATGGTAGTGATTCTATTTAAATTCAATTTTATGTGAAACTTTTGATTTATATAACTGATTCTAATTAAATTCAATTTTATGTGAAACTTTTGATTTATATAACGATTCAAAATGCATTATCTTCAAATGCTATGCTTAATGATGAGAGGAGAATGGGGCCTTATCACGTTCTCACTCTATGAGAGTTTTTCTATTTGAGAATGTGTCTTCTTGAAATGCTCTATGATTAGAGAAGAACTAGGACTTTTATGTTCTTACTCTATGAGAGTTTTTTTATTTGAGACAATTATATTAATATATAATCTGTTTATATGGCAAAAAACTAAGCCAGTGGCATACATCTTCTAAACTGTGAAAACTTAAGTATGAGTTTGTTTGCATAAGATAGGATCTGAGCAAAAAACATAATGAAAGGACTATAATTCTCACTGTCCATTTGCAGCTTTCCTTGATACAAGTATAACCTCAAAAAAGAAACTTACAACCTTTATCTGATAATGTAGAAATAAAACACTATAAGAAGAGCTAAATGCTAAAAGAGACTAAGAAAGAGAGTGGGGCCCTCATGTCCATCAACCCAATGGTTGTATGCGATTTTCCCTTCTTGCTTCTGGAGTGCTATCTTGGAGAGTAAATCAACGTCCTTGTTTTGATCCCGATAGATATGTGAGAAACTGATATCCCTAAAGAAGGTTTGGAGCTCTCTGATTCTGTCCTTCCAACCCAAAAGAGAGACAACTTGCAGTTTTCCTTTGTGATTCAACTAGTTGATTATTATTTTGGATTCACCAAAAATTTGTAATGCTTCGATGTTGAATCTAGCTGCCAAGTTTAGAGTAGCCCAAACTCCAAGTAATTATGCCCTGGTGTTGGTACCTGGACCACAGTTAAAGGTCCATTTGTAAAATGAATTATTAGTTAACCTTAACAATCCCCCAGCCCCACTCTGAAGACCAGTAGACTGTGTTGCTCCATCAAACCAACCCACAGAAGTGCCTCCTTGTAAGTGGATCTGAACTTTTTTTGGGATCGCCACTTTTGTTGGAGTTGTCGAGTTAGCAACAATTTCGAGTGTTTTATAAACAACTGCACTTACAGAAGGGATCCAATTTTCAAATACTTTCTTGTTTCATTCCAGCCAAACAAACCAGCATAGCAGTGAAGGAAGGTTGAGATAATTTCTCTCCTTTTTGGATCAATTTTCATAACAAACAGTTAAAGAGTTTCCTTCCCAATCAGAATTTAACTTTTGTTCAATTTTTATCCTATCCCAGACTTGTCTTGTGAAGGAACACTTGACAAAAAGATGCAACACTGTATTTGAATCACCACTTGAACACAATTGGCAAATACTAGGACCTTCGCAGCCTTTCCATTGCAAGATGTCCTGAGTAAGAATTTTATTTTCAATGGCTAGCCAGGTGAACAGTCTGATTTTTTGTGCAATGTTCTAGGACCACAGGTGTCTCCTCCAGCCACCAATAGATTGATGCCAGAGTTTATTTGTTAAAGTAGTATAAACATTTTTGACAAAAATAAGTCTTGATTTATCTCCCCCATTCCACATGAGCTCATCTTCTTTGTTTTGTAGTTTCACACCCAATCCCGATAGCGCCCTACAGAAGACATCCCATCCCAAGGCCAAGTCACCAATGAGTCCGATCTCATCACTGGTTATCCAGCTGACTAATGAAAACCCTGTCTTGGAGATACCTCTTGCTTGGTAAAGGTATCTAATGTTTTTAATGTTTAAGAAAGTTATGAGATTTGGAGATAAGAAAGAGGACTTCTCCAATCCCAAGATATAGTCCTTACCAATTATTACTGAGTGACAAAACCTCGGATTCCAACATAGCCAGTGAGTGATAAGATTTATCGACTTCAACAGATTTTTCCAAGTCCGTGAGGCTGATCTCACTGTGGAAGTAGTCGTTCTGAACCAGGTGGAAATCGAACAAAAGGGGAGATATTTTTCTTTTATAACCGAATGCCAGATCCCCTCCTTCATCAGCACACGCTAGAGAGAATTAGCTGCTAAAGCTCCGTTAAAGTGAAAAATATGTCTTATCCCCATAGCCTCCCTTTTGTTTTGGTTTGGCAAGCAAATCCCAACTACATAAGTGAAAATGTGGTTTTTCGATACAGCCCAACCAAAGAAAATTGTAAGTTAACTTTCTAATCTTATCTAGTACCGAGGATGGTATGGCTACCGGTGCCATCTAGAAAACATGTTGAAATTCAAGTATTGCTTTGATTAGAGTGAAATAGCCTCCTAGGGAGAGCCATCTGTTGCACCAATGACCAATTCTTTTCTCAAACTTTGATACTAGCCAAGTCCAATCCAGTGCCTTATAAGAATCATCTTTTAGAAAGTAACCAAGATACCTAAAGCCCTCAGATAGATCTACAACGTTGTAAGCGAAGACATCTTTAAAAATTTCCAAGGATGCCCCTTGAATTCGAGCATAGTGAAAGGTCGACTTTGTCCAGTTTATCTTCAATCCCGAAGCACTACAAAAGATGTTTAGAATGTATTTTATTTCATTCCATTCCTATAAGGAGTCATTTGTCATGATTAATACATCATCAACAAAGAACAGATCAAGGATCTTTACAATCCTAGAAACCTTCACCCCTGTCAGCTTCCCAGCGGCCTGTCCTTTTTTTAGTAACAGGTTAAGTCCTTACATAATCAAAATAAACAACAACGAAGAGAGTGGACAACCCTTCCTCGGGCCTCTGCCACTGTGGAAAAAAGGTGAGGTATCACCATTTATAAGGACTACAAAATTGCACTAGTCACACAGCTCATTAACCACTTTGTGGTTTGATGACTGAAGCATGATTGAATAAGAATCAATCATAAAAAGCCCCAATCAATACAGTCAAAATATTTCATTAGATCCAACTTCAACATTATCGCCTTTTATTTCTTCATCTTTGTACTATGCAAGCATTCTTGGGTCGTGCCAATGGCATCCAAAATATGTCTACCCTTTAAAAACCCCAATTGTTCATCCGATAGAGTCCGCTATAGAATAGGCTTTATCCTATTTGCGATAATCTTTGTGATTAGTTTATAGCACAAGTTACAAAGAGAGATGGGTCTGTAATCGCCAAAAGTAGTAGGATTGTTTACTTTTGGAATTAGAGTCAAGAAAGTCGAGTTAACAAAACTTATCACTTTGTCACGGGACCTTGTATCTTCCACCACTTCTAGTAGTTCAGTACCCACTAAATCAAAGAAATGTAAAAAGAACTCGATTGTCCAGCCATCGGGGCTCGGGATTTTTTCTTTTGCAAATGACTTTAGGACTTCCTAGATTTCCTGCTTTGTACAGGGGCTGTCCAGAAGTAAGGTATCCTCCTCTGTGATGAAACGAGAGAAATTTTTGGCTACAAATACTTGATCAACAATACTTGTGTGATCAGAAGCCCCATAGAAATATTTAAAGTGTTTTGTGGCTACTAACTTGAGTGTTTCCTGACTAGATTGGACCTATCCAGTCTCATCTTTAATTTCCCAAATGTATTTTTTATTTCTACTAGAACTTGCATAGTGATGAAAGAACTTTGAATTTTGATCTCTGCTTTTAATCCAGGTTTCCCTGCTCCGATGTCTCCATAAAATTTCTTCTACTAGAAGGATCTGATTTCGTTCAGTCTCTAAAATCTTCAAGATGTTGTCCCTACCTCGATTCCCCCCCTCCTATGAATCTTCTTGTAGGCTAGCCCGTAACTCTCCCTCCAGTTGTTCCAGTCTTAGAAGCTTTTGACTTCTATGGTTTTTTGCCCAGGATTTGATTCTCTGTTTTAAGGTCTTCAGTTTCCAAACTAAACGTTGTTGTGCCCCTAGATCGTTCTTAAATTTTGGGTCATTCCAGACTTCTTTTACTAAATTGGAGAAATCTACTTCAAGAAACCAACTCGAGTTTAGCTTAAAGGGAAAAGCTATCGGAAAAGGAAGAGAATCAAAATGAAGAAAAATTGGTGCATGGTCTGAAAGATATGGGTAAGCCACCCATGACCTAATCTTGTCTTTGCCAATTACCAGATCTTCTGACAAAAAAACCCGATCCAAACGTTTTGAGATAGTCTCTGAACCTATTCGACTATTTCACCACATTAGAACTAGCTCATCTGGAACTATATCCACAAGACAGTGTTCTTGAAAAAAATTCTTGAAGTACCCATCCAACTGGTCCTGATGTGTTGAATCTCCCCACACTTCCCTGGCATTTAAAGTGAGATTAAATTCCCCTGATGCTATCAGATTCTTATGTGCTAGCAGGACCCTAGTAGCCACCTTGTCCCAAAATAATTTTTTGTTAGAACAGGGTCCATAAACATTAAGAAGCGAGATCGATTGTTTATCCCAAAGACATGTACCTGTCAGGAAGATTCCACCACAACACAGATAATGTACTAGTTCAAATTTTGATGGGTCCCAAGTCACTAAAAGTCCCCCAAAATTTCCTACCAAGCTAACAATACAGGTTAGCCAAGAGGGTCGAAAGGTGTTCAAAAAATTTATGGCCTTATTTCCATCGACCAACATTTCTTGTAGGAATATGATATTTGGAGATGTCCTACTAATAATTCTTTGAAAGTAGGTTGATTTCAGGGTCACCCCCACCCCTCTAATATTAAGGGACAGCAAGATCATGGCTTGGCCCTAGCTAGGGATTTCATGCCTCTAAGCGGCCCAAATTCAAAAAGATTTGTTTAGTGAACCTCTGGAAGAGAAGGAGTGTTGTTTTCCTTTTTGCGTGCACTTCGGGTTTTTATAGGGGAGAGCTCAAACCCCAACCCCTTCGACCAAGTATAATCCCTCCCCAAGACCATCCCTAACTTATCCGGGCATCCATATACCCCACCATGCTCTAGTTTACAATAGACACTTCTCCCTTGAAAGGTAGGAATAGGTATAAGAGAGAGGGCCTCGCTGTAGGTTGGGATCAAGGTATCAATCAAGGTATCCAATACAACTCCTATGGAACTTTCTCCAACTTATGATTCTCTAAAACCCAGGATGATACTACTCCCTTCGGGCTCACTACTCACAACACCTACACCCCTCAAATTCTTTGATTCACAAGAAAGGGTGTCAACTGGTGTGGAGTGATCCCTACTTGCATCACCTGTGGTTCTAAAATATTCTCGGGGTTTCACAGAATCAGAGGATGGATTACCCTGTTCCCCCCCCGCATAGAGTCAAAAAGTGTTGATNAAAATAGTCTTTAACTTACCAATAACAATATACAAGCAATCTGAGTCATTAGCTCCTTGTGCCTCTGGGAAGTAGGTGTTTAATACCCGTGAATCCACTCCTAGTGAATCAACTCTGGTAGAAAATTTTAGCATAGTATCTTCTGATTTCTCCTCCTCCGCAAAACCAGGACAATGTCTTCTCAGGTGGCCTGTCTTTTGGAAAAAAGAGAACCTAAAAGGAATGCCCAGGTAATCCAACTTTTGATAGATATAATGTCCTCTCCAAACAATATCTAAGGATTCCATCAATCCTTTGTGTATATCTAATTCAACCAAGACCTTTTCCAATTTGTTGTAAGAAGCTACGAGCGCCTGTTTATCCACTTTAATAAAGAGACTGAGAGAATTTGCAATGGCCTCTAAGGCTTTCTCGTTCCAGAGGTGTAGAGGAAACCCAGGTAAAAGAACCTAGAGGTGACGCAAACAAAAATAATCTTGTGCCGGGTCAAAACTGAATCGCTAGCGCTTCAGCATTAAACTGCCTCCATCTAAAATCCAGAACCGGTCCATGATAAGTGAAGTGTCCTCATAATTTTTAAAACGAAAACCAAACCACCCTCTCGTCATGTAGAAAATATCTGTCTCATAACCCAACAGAGGCCACCAAGAGTTCTGTACCCACTCTGCAATACTGGTTTTGCACATGGACCAATAGGAGAGACGACCCACTAAGGTGCACAATGCCAGGTTGACTAAATCCTCCAGTCTAACGTCTGCTCCTAACATCATTTTTCTGTTATAATTATTTGAAAGCCACGGTTTTAAGATGGACTTCCTTCACCTCTAGATTTACGAGCTACCCCCACCTCTGGAAAAACACCCGCAAAAGTCCCTAAAACACCCAGCTCCTCTAAGGGGAAAGTAGCAGTTCCTTGTTGAGCTATGGACCCTGCTGGAAATTTTGTTGGTGCAGCGGGAGAAACATCAAGGTTTAGGACTGGAGGTTTTACCGAAGTGTGCTTAGGAAAGGGCTTTAAGGTCGTCCTCCTCAAATGGGTTACACAATCTGACCCCCCTTGATCACCAGTCTCAGCTAAGGCAAAAGAAATGACTCCCTATCCAACATGAGGCTCTTCTACAGAGTTCGCAAGAGCAGTGACAGAGTCGTTGGAGGATAAGGCAAACAATTTAGTCGTTCCAAGGGTGGAAATGAGCCCCAGATCTGTCTTCCTTGAGTATTTAAGTCTCGCATAATGCATTAGCTCGTCAGTCGAGGTGAAGAGACCTGCATTGCGCCAGAGTGCCTCGTCAGCCGCACCCATGAGTGCGCTGACTTCAACCTCCATCAGTGCATGTCTCTAGTGAGTTAGGTCTCTGCCACCTAAACTCCATTAAGGAAATCGCCAAGAGACAAGATAGGAGGAATGACTCATGCAGTTAAGCCCCCTTCTCACACACAAGTAAAAAAAAACAGTAAATTGATAGTTTATAATGTCTGGCGCTTTAAGAACCTCTGCTAAACATGGTTCTAGCTAATATACACCATTAGAACCTTGAAAAAATCCTAGAAAAACATCTGCCATGGTAGTTGACTCCTTCAACATTATCGAGATGTAGACTAGAGCCGGAGCTTGGCCCCCCCAAACCCCCAAAAAATTAATAAATGATTGTTGACATCCCTTTCCGCCATTGAAGGTGTGTTGCAGGTTTCAAAAAGTAGTTTCCTGCCTCCCCCGACAACATGCAAGTTCACTATTTGAGATTGGTCTACTCAATGCACACTAATTATATTTCTACATTTAAATGGTCTTTTACTATGGATTTAGGTTTCAACTTCTAGATTTAAATGGTTTTTTACTATGGATTTAGGTTTCTATCCATAGTTTATGACCTTTTCATCCAATATGGAGAGCGTTATTTATCAAAGCCTTAAAATATCATAAGAAATAAGAGTACAGACAATGTACAAACTAATGTGAGCATGGAGTACAACTCCAAAATAGATATGAGAGATGAGTTACACAATAACCTCCCTTGAGTACCACAAGACATTCATATATCAAAATCCATGTTCATAATCTCTCTCTCTCTCTCTCTCTCTCTCTCTCTCTCTCTCTCTCTCTATATATATATATATATATATATATA
>JASDQU010011010.1:118793-132766 GCA_032191745.1 Picea mariana | reverse complement strand
CGAGTGCCCCAATGTTCAAGGAGATGGTTTCACCCACCTTCCTTCGTAACTCCTCTTCTTTCTGTTTTTCTTTGTTTCCTACACCACTCGATGACAACAAACTCTCAAGAGGAGTCAAGACCTTAGGAATCTTGTTATCTTCTATGGATATAATTTCCTTGGGATTAGGAGGTTCATCTTGAATGAAAATGCTCTCATCGTTAGGGAGGTCCCGCCAAAATTCTACATCATCAGGGATATGTGGACGATATAGATGTTGAAAAGAAAAATTAGGTCTGTGAGGCAAAGGTTGTTGATTAGGAGAAGTTGAAAAGATAGCCAACCGATCAGCCATTGAATTTAACTTCCTCTTAACATGAGTGATGTTGAAAGATAATAGGTTCGAGATAAGTGCCCAAACAGTTTGGGTATATCGTTCCATCAACTTGTTGCTAGGAGAGTATATTTTATGTACCAGGTTCACAACAAGCTCAAAATCTCCAAAAATTGAAAGGTGATCACAGCTGAGATTATAGGCATTTTCAATGCCTAATAATAAAGCTTTGAATTTAGTCACATTGTTCATACAAGCAAACTCCAACCTGTAGGACAAATTATGAATTTTCCCTACACGGGAAACCAAGATAATGCCAACTCCATTACCTTCATTAGAGTGTGAACCATCAAAGTGCATGAGCCACATATCATAATCTAAATCGATTTGTTCCAAAGGAATATTATCCTCCTCAACAAAGATGGAATACACTCCTAGGTCCCCTTCGATATAGTTTACATTAGGTTGTGGAACACTCTCTATGTAGGGTCAAATCCTTCCCTCTCTAAGGACTATAATATTCTTACCATTCCGAGGAATGGAAAAATGTGTCCCGTCGAGTGAGAGGTATCCATCTGTTAAGGCTTTCCAATCTCTTCCCAAGATAATTGAGTAATTTCTTACCGACATATTGATTACTTGAATACTAAGGGTTTTCCTTATTTAAGGGTGTGCGCACAAAACTAAGGTTACATATTTAATCTCACCTATGGTCATTTGTTGTAGGATATTATAGGAGAGCATGCTTTTGGCATTTTCGTGTGTACAAGACAAGCCTAGCTCTTCCATAATAATCTTCGACATCACACTTGGGCCCAAACTGCCATCAATGAGGCAACAATGAGCAATCTTATCCATAATATTTATAGAAATATAAAAAGGGGGATTATTTACAGGGTATCAAAATTTATGTACACCTACTTTATTTATAGACGAATCCTCTTCATTTACCTCTTTAGAGAGATTGGATATAATGGAAGCTTTTCCTTCCATGAATTGTTTCATATGCCTCTATTGTTCAGGGACGACAACCATGTCCAAAAGGGTTTCATCTGCTTTGATGTTGGCCAACTGATTTAAGATATTGTATTTGGAAGAGGGGAGAGGGGGAGTAATTCCTTGACTCTCAGGAACCCTAGGAACCTTAACAGTAGTAGTGGGTGAGGATGAGATCGGGCTAGAAGAATTGTGAGGAAGCTCAAATTTGCCATTGGGAGCATAGGCTTTGTTCCTAGTATTGATGATCATGAAATCTTCTGGCTCTGTGAAATATAGGACAACGATAGTAGTTTCTTGTCTTTTACAAAGATATTATCTCCGAAACTCTTCCTTACCTCACATGTAGCTTCCTAATGGTGTTCTTCGCAAAAGTTACACCAACTTCGAGGCAAGATAACTTTAGGCTGAAAATCATTTTCAATTGGACTTTTAAAGGGGGGTGCAGAAGAGGATGAATCTCTAGGGGTGAGAGGGGAGACAATCCCCTTTCGCTCATACGCTATCATACGATTGTTCATATCTTGTACTAGATGTAAGAGGGAGGACATGTCTATCTATTTAACCGATTCTCCCTGAGGAAGACCCATTCTTTCAAGTTGTTCTTCATACTCTGAACAAGTATGTAGAATGGAACTGATATTATCAATGGATTTTTCCTCAAGCCTATGATGGCAGGGGGAAGGTAATGCATTGTAGTAATGCATGCAAGCGGATTGGTTCTAAGGTTGAATAAGTTTAGGGATTCGATTGTATAACTTAGTGAAATGCAAGTTGAAGGAATTGATGGTCTCACCATCCTTATAGGTGACGTTATTGTATTCCCGTAACTTCTCAACTGGGCTTTTAGATTGCCCATAAGTGGATCTGAACCAATAGATTAACTCCTCCCAAGTAGAAAAAATATTAGGAGGAAGGTCAAAGAAATCGGCTGCAACCTTTCCTTGCAAGGAATTGACGAAAAAGTGCATGCAAATATCATTGTTGTTGGCTCCTATGTTGTGACAAGCATTAAAAAATGCCACTAGGTGTTCGTTTGTAGTGATAGTGTTATTTCCTGAAAACCTAAAAAGATGTTATTTGAATTTAGGAAGTGGATGAGTAGCAGGTGCTAGGTTAAGAGGAGATGACACATGCCACGGTGTGGTTGAGGCATCTTCTTCGAACTGGAAAAGCCCATATTTTTTTATGACTTTGGATAGATTTGTGGTAGATTGGACAGGGATATGGTGGCTATATAAGCTACCAATCACTGATGAAGATGAATATTGAGAAGAGGAAGCACTTCCAGTGCCACCAGAGCCACCACTAGATGCCATCTTGTGGATGATAGATGAGGGAAAGAAAGACGAACTGGATGAATCAAAAACATTTCTCCTTAGAGCACTTTGTTGGACAGATAACACAACGTTCCTTCTTCCTATTTCAGAAATAGGATTAATTTCAGGTGATAAGCCTCTTCTTCTTCTAGAAGCACGAGAGTCTAAGGACATGTAAGAAAGGCCAAAAAGAAGAAACAGGAAGGTTACTGCTAATTTCTAGGTTGTCTACGTCTAGCTTCCAATCATTGTTGAGCACTAATATCTCATTCAATTGCTGCCCATGAATGATTAAGCTCAACACGGGTATCGACAATGTCTAAATTGGTGTTAAACTGGTTCAAAGCAATGTTGGTCTGATATTGAAGACCGGGCTCAATATTGGGATACCTTGCAACAAGCACAATCATTAAGAAATATAACAGTCAAAGAATCAATATCAGAAAAAACAGATGTATCAATGAAAATCAAGTATAAAAATTAACCAGAGAGATATCAAAGATCTCCCCAGTATGGTTGCCAATTAAATGTTGAGGAAAATATATGAAATGATCTCACTCAAGCATTTTCAGATTCTTCTTGGCTAAAGAAAAATAGACGGGAATGTCACCCTATGTTTATAGCCATAAAAAATAAAATCCTAACTCACAAGTATCAATTACAAGTGCTTAGGCTAGTCTTTTTCACAAACAAGAGATTGCTAGAAAATTCATTTTAATATGATTTTCTGGATATAATAGTTGCTGAAAATAAATATAGAGACAAAATTAAAGATACCAAGATGATGATCAAGAAATATGAGACATAAATAAATCCTTTATTTCATTCCAATTCACCAAAGAGTCATTCTCTTTACAAAATTTCATGCAGAAATCTCAGAACAAAGTCAAACTTAGACATCCCCTATGGAACATACTAAAGGACCTCTGACAGAAAATAAAAAACTGAACTCTAAAAGATGGATCAACTTGCCACAGATTGCTTCCCACTCGAATCTACACAATAGCCTTTGTCAGTCATGAAAACTAATTCACAAACAGACAAGTCTACACAAACTATCAAATATAGATCAACACCTCTGAAAAACAATTCTCTAAATGATGTAATTTGGCCCTGAATCTTGTTGTCTACAATAAGACCTTGCTATCATAAAAAACAATTAGGCTTATGATAAATTAAGGAATAAATTAAAGCTAAACTATCTCAACATAAACTCAAAGATCAAACCTTAGTATGCTTCTCCTTCTATCCTCCTCTTGTTCCTCTCTTTCCTTTTTTCTTTAAGCAAATTAGAATTGGTTGAAGTAGTTGAACTACCTCATTAGTTAAGTTAATTAAAAACTCAACCAACTTTTTAGTTAAGGGGGGAAAAGTAATAAATCATAATAAGGGTTTTAAATAAATAATAACTAGTAGGTGGGACCCCTTGTGACTCCCTTTAGCTCTTAACAATCATAACATAACTAGTTAATTAAACAAAACACCCCTCCTTTTGATTCCCATCATCACATTCACATTTGAAAATTTATCTCATCAATATATGAAATGATTTTGAAAAAATATATTACTCATATATCCAAAGAAAACATGTTGTCCAAAACTTTTGAAGTCAACAATCATCAACAATAAATAAAATAAAACTCAAAACCATATTTTCCACTCTAAGATGTAATCTTTCCTTGCTTGTTGCTATCACCCTTTGATTTCTCTGAATTTTCCTTTGGCTGCGCTGAGCCTTTAGGCCTAATCTCACTGATCACATGAGAACAATCATCCCTCAAATGCATCCGGGAAGACATGGATTTATCAGAGCCATTGGAGAGTGAGGAAGGGGAAGCAATGGCATTTCTCTTGTCAAGGGCATGGTGGGCCTTGGTTTTCAACATTTTTCTAGCATAAGAGGACTGAACTGGTGAGTGGACATGTGCAAATTGAACAATTTGGTTAATAGGCGAGGGAGCAGGTAAGGACAAATTGGGCCAGCCACGATGTTGGGAGACTGCTGGGTGGAGAATCTCTTTCCATCCATTGTTTTCAAGAACCTTGGGTTGCAATGAGACATGAGGGTGCAAGGGAATATCAGGGGCTTGTGGAGCTTGAAAGGGAGGCCTTTCAGGCATAGGCTGGACCACTCCTTGCCCAATCCAATTGAAAAATTTGGCATGAAATAACTGGCCTAACTCTTGTGAGTCAACATCAAAGTGTATGGAGGATATTGGTCTTCTTGGGCCTCTATTCCAATTACCTCTCCCTCGGTTTTCTCTGCCATGGCTACCTCGGCTGAAGAAGCTCATTTCTGCATGCATGATTGATTAGAAAATATTCCTTTACAAACATACAAGACAACTCCTTAAAAATATGAAATAGAGTTTGGCTCAACAACATATCAGACTCATGCAATCCAATCCATATAAATTGTTTAACTGTTGTCAATGAGCAGGGGGTGAGCAAAAGGTCCTAGGATATGCGAGGGGTTTGTATTGAGAAAAACATGATATAATGAGGAGGAAAAGAAACACGGTTACTGCTCAAAGACAACACACAATCAACTGTAATGCAAACCAAATAAAATATCGCTTTGATTCAACCAAAAAACTATGACTTCAAACTACTTCAATACATAATTCTTCTTGACTGTAATTAAATTTTAGAACAAGGAGTGAAAAATTAATATGGGAAGGCGATGGGGTTTTAATTAGAGAAAAGGGAAATAATGGTAGGGAAAGAGAGTGGATACTGTTCATAAAATTAATTAAGTAATCCATAAAACCATTCTGTAAAAGGAAATAACACCAACCAAATAATCACTGTGATCAAATGATCAAATACTGTGTAAAATATTCAATCGATTATGTACATTAACCTGCTCACTATTTGTAATCAAATATTTAACACAGTGTCATCAAAACAAGACAATATGTATTCCACAACAACCTATAGAGGAACTCTGTTTCTTCTTATTTATCCATTTAATATCTTACAAAAATTCCCAAATGAATAAACAATCACTTATTTCCACTCTATTCAACATAAAAAACAACCACCTTCCTTCAACACAGACATAAAAGCATGCCCGATTTTATCCCTCAAATCCATCTAACAATCAAATTGTAATGAGACCATATTGCCACTGTACCCATGCCTATCTCTGTTAAGATGTATGATATTCATTAAACATACATAATATACAGTCAAACACAACGGTCCATATTTTAATTGCAAACATCTTTACTTGCCATTAAAAACCCATACAACAATCACCATTACCATTCATACGATGCCGTGGAATGCATAGACATTCAAAAAAATGCAAGATCATTTCTATGATTATACAGGTTCAATCACTCTGAATATAAACATCCACAATGTTGGGCTATCAAATCTATACAACGAGGCAACAACAGCATGTGCGATTTCATCTCACAAATTGTTCAAATTAACAAAACCATATTGTTTAAAAACCCCTGACCCTCTCTGATGGTGCAATCAATAATATCCATAGTATACACAGTGGATGGCCATACCATAATCACCACGATTGCAATACTCCCATGGAAATTTAACAATACACAGTCACAACAACCATCAACTCCACATAACATGCTGTAGGATGCCCACACATACTAATGCATTACACAGGAAGCATCATTGTGCATTAATTAATTGTAAACTAATGTTGGGTTAACAATTCAACAATTACAATGTAAGAGACAATGACTGTACATTCACTCCAACTCTCCAATCAACCAAATTACCATGCCGAGTTTATCAAATTGATTGTCATAATAACCAATGCAATGGCTAATTACCAAAACCAACACCACTGTCAACTTAATCAACAGAGATGGGCCAAAAATCGAACACTATCAACATACACCAACAACTCATAACAACCAACAGTATACCCGACAGGCCATAATGGTTCCCTCTATCAAAAACCCGGGCTTGAGAAATCAAGGGTTTGCTCTATGGACCAACACAGTGTAACAACCCTAGTTAAATAATTGCTTAAGGTTATTAAGTATAATTAATTAAATAATTAACTGTCCTAATGTATATTAGTTAAATAATGATTATTTATTAATAATAATAAATAATGATTATTTATTAATAATAATAAATAATGATTATTTATTATTAATAATAAATAATTATTATTTAACTAATATACATTAGGACAGTTAATTATTTAATTAATTATACTTAATAACCTTAAGCAATTATTTAACTAGGGTTGTTACAGACAGGCAGACTAGAGTTGACTCCCATCGTTGGGTGAGAACTTTTAAGACCAATGGTGCACACAAAGGGTGTTCCACAAAAAACTTCACAGACAGGGTGATAATCCCATGATAGGAGAGACTATGAACAGAGAAGTAAAGCTTCATTCTGGTCCGATAACAACCCTTAGAACACGCAGGGTATAATCCTCATGATTTCCCAGTCAACCAACAAACAACTCTAAGATAAAACAAAGCCGAGAAGAAGAAATATGACCCACTACACAACCATTAGTAGCATGAACAAACCAATACCCAAGTGAAACAATGCATAGTGACACAAGGCATTTCAAAACCAGTAAACCCCATAACAACAAAACACTAGGTATGGTGATACGGATGCATGGAGAGAACCAACCACTCTAGACCAAATTAAACCCTCCAACTAAAACCAACAAGGATGAAAGAGAGCCTTTATGGCTGCTAACACTCAGAATGACCAATAAAACTATGACTTCAAACATTATTGCAATGAAAACCACCAACGATTCATTCCAGAAAAATATCACAATTTTACACAGTTTCCATACTTAAGGAAAGCACATACCCATACATCCCGAGCCAATATCTATTTCATAACCAGAGCAGATTCATGGATGGCGAAGAGACACACCTGTAACCAAAAGAACCTTAAAAATGTGGGCTTTTCCGAGTGGTTCTTCCTCTGCTTGAAATTCAAAGCCTAACCACAACAAATACAGATGAAAAATAGCTTGACTAGGGTGGCGACTAGTGGAAGGAATAGGAGTGATGTGCAGTAAATGCACGTCGCCTCCACCCCCACTCATTCAATTCTTTAGTACATGCCAACCAACCTCCCATTAACACATTGAATTAAACCATTCATCGGAATTAACATCCATCTCTTGTCAAATGCTCCACCCATATCACATTTATCCATTTCCAACTTATACCATAATGCATATCAACTATATAAATCAATAAATCACATAGCTATTAACTTATTAGCTAGGATAACAATGATCAATTTAATTTCGATGCATGTAGTGTAGCATAAGAGCATAGTTTGATTTCTTCATTTTGCATTTTGTTTAGGTTTCTTTTATCTCTCTTCAACTACTCTTATGTATTGTTGCTAACATGTCTATTGTGTAGGTGTCACATCAATGAATCCATGGATAGATAGCAATGATAGAAATGGATAACATAAGCCATCGTAACATGAAATTGGAGTCTAGCGTAGCAAAACAAACACATAACATGCCTTATTCATCATTCAATTGTCATAATTAGAACCAACACATAGTAGGCCTTATTCATCGTTAATAAAACCAAGATTTCATCAAACCATATAAGTGTTGAGCAACATCATAACCATGAAATAAGAACCAGATCTGATCTCCCAATATACAAGGGGGTCCTACCTACTAGTATTATTTATCTTGTTAGCTTATAATAATAAGCTTTAGCAATACTTTGCGGGCAAAACTTCGTTGAGATTTTAATCGTCAACACACTTATGTCCATGTCCCCCAACAACCGACATCACATTTTATTGAATAAAAATTCAGAAATACAATTCACATATTACATCGCTTGGCCACAACCATACATTATATCTACATTATGCATTAATTAAATTGGAGATTATAGAGGGGATGTTACATTCCCCCTCCCCTACAATTGTGCACCGTCCTCAGTGCACAACACTATTCCAAAATACATATATAGATTTACATCACAATACTTAGAATTTTTTTTTTTGCAATTTCACAACTCCAACAATGATCCCAACCATAATCTTTCATTTCTCTCAAACCCCTGACCCAAGGAATATAACCCCTTCACTTCTGTCAGTCCATCGGGATGTACCATTATTTTATCAAGGACCCCAACATAGGTTGGTGAGGACTCTGAGACGTGGTTCCAGAACTTTAGCTTCCCAAAAATGGAGTCTTGCATTCTTATATTATATTTTTCTTCAAAATTAAAAAAAAATGTTGTGGGTACTCCTCCCACATGGTCTTCTTGTGCTCCCATGTAGCGTATTCATGACCGTATGTTGGCACACAGTGGAAAAACCCAGGGTTCAACATGAATTTTCCAAAAAAAACCTCAAATACTAGCCCTTTCAACATCACCCACAAGCAGGTGAAGTCTCACCCGAGGTATCTATGGGAATTGCAGGAACCAGATTTCCGTAGTGATGAAGGGATGGGAGGCAGTCCTTATAACCATTGTACTTAGAATTTGTTCAATATTCCTTATATCATGCGCATAGAAACATAGTAACATGTACCATATTCATAGTAACATACCATATAACATATGCACACAATAAATAGAACATTAACCACATCATAACACATAGACACCATGATTAACACAAGATGGGATATGTCCAAAACAATTGACTTCTTATTATATTATTTAGAATATCCATTACAAAATATGTGCACTGTGCTCATACATTATGTCTCAGACATACCCAACATCCTGACACATACAAAATGCCCTTGCCATTCTCTTATTCACCTACTCACTATCTATCTCCATATCCCTCTATCTCTCTGTAATTATTCTACTCTGTCCCAAAACCCTTACATATTTATAAAATTACAATGGGTCTTAGCCCATATCGATGGACCCAAAATTCCTAATGGCTTCCAATGGTCTTTCTTCTTTTGCGCGCATTGGTCCATGCATGTGAAAGTGCACTGATCTTTGGACGACTTGTTGCTCTGTTCGTGCAATTTTCTCCTGCGTAGTTCCCAAAACTGGTCCCCAAAATCCTGTCCCAATAGGCCCCCAACACTCACCTATGGCTCATCCTCAGCCACTCAGTCCTTCTGTTGCACTTCCTTCCATGTCACAAAGAAGTTCTGAAAATTTTCCTTTGCAGTTGCGACCTTCTCCTTTTCTTGTGCTTCTTGCACCAAAATATCCTCTGATGTCTATGTGGTAATGGGTTTTTCAGTTTCTCTGAGCTATTTTTCATTGTTTTCTTTATTATTCCTTATGCAGCCGTAAGTTCTCTTGTCACCCAAAATTCTTCCTCATACAGTGGCTCAAAATTTTGCGTGAGAGTCTGCTGTTCATCTCTTATCTGGTTTATCTCATGGTGCAACTACCTATTCTATTGCAACCATTCATTCTATTGTTGGAAGAGTGATCATTAATTGTTTGAACTTCTGCACCTTCTCCTGCGCTGTCTGTAATCTATATTCTATTGCTTGTAACTCTTCATCCTCCATCAATTGAGTCCACACTTGTGTACTCTCTTAATATAACTTTGCACATTTCTCATCCAAACTCCTAATACTTTCCGTGGTCATCATGGCTATCTTCTCCCATTGGTCCCTTTCTTCTGGTGGGGTACTCGACGTTGTGTGAGATTCCAAATCAACTATCTTTGCGTGGAAGCCCTAAATGGCTTCACTTATCTTTGTCACTTGATCTTCCAAGGGAGTATCTACTTCCATTAGTACCTCTGGGATGTTGTTGTATACCTCCTGCACAACCTGTTGCAACCTTACTGCTCTCTTCGAATGTCCAAACAACTATGACCCTTTCTCATTTCCCCTCGTATGATTTTATAGGCTGTTGCCAATTGTTTCATTCCTCTTCGTGCCAAAATTTGCAGTCCAATCCGATTTTGTTCATATTCAATTATTTTATGGATTCTGCATTAATTTCATATTTTCCGGCGAAGCGTGGTCTAGATTTTCCATCTTGTCAAAATCTCATCACTGGTTTTAATTTATGACGATGCATTTCCATCGTCTCGCCGTCATGTTTTCTCTTTATTGATTTTCCCATAATTTGCACAGGTCTTTATCTTGGATCTCTTTGTGCACAATTCAATTCTCCTTTCTGTGTGCAATTCAATTCTCCTTCCTACACACAATTCAATTCTCCTTCCTACGCACCTTCCTCTTTATTTCTTCATTTCTGTGACATTTTCTTGTTCGTCTCTTTTTCTGCTAGCTTGAATCTTTGAACAATAACTTCAATCCCCCTATCTCTTCAAATGTTTATTGTGGCTTGCCTCAATCTCTTTCGTTGCTTTTGAATTTATTTTTATTTTTATTTTTATATATAATACATATACTATAGTACACGTATTGTGCACTCAGGAGAGTGTATGAAAGGACAACTTTCCCTATATAGTTTCAACCAACTTCCGTTGACCAACCCTTCCATGATTTCCCCATTCAATTTCTCCAACTGAACAAAACCTGCCTCTGTCACAAATCTGATCACATACAGACCCAAATAGTGCATTTGGAACTTTCTAGGGTGCTACAAAAATTTGTTGTTATAGAGAAAAGCTAGGTCTCCTAGCTGGAACTTATTCTGTTTAATATGTCTGTCATGTCATGCCTTTTTTCCTGATTTCTAAACCTGCTGATGAAATCCTGCGATGAAGATATCTTCCTCCAGTTCCACTAGCTATGGAAGTCTTTTCTCTACTATGTCAGAATCTTTGAGCTCTGTCAACGTGGTAATGCATAGACTCGACACAATGATCTCCATCAACATAATTGCTTCTTGGATGTATACTAATCAGAATGGTGTCTGTCTTGTCAACTTCCTACACGTGGTCCGATATGCCCATAGTACTGCAATAATTCTCAGGTCCTAGTCATATCAATTTACATTACATATCTTTGTCAGTGGATGTTCTAGGATCTTGTTAAATGATTCCACTATTCCATTTTCCTGAGGATGATAAGGTGTTCTCTTTTGGTTATAAATCTGAAATTCATTTGTCAATGCAACAATCATTTTATTAAAAAATGGGTCCCCTGATCACTCATAAGGATTCTCAGACATCCAAACATCATAACAACATTCTCAAATAGAAACCATACAACAATATCCAAGATGAAATCTCTGCCAGTTTCTGCTTCAGCCCATCAGATCAAGTAATCTGTCGTAGTGATTATATATCTTGCTCCTGACTTTTTTCTGGTGGGTTGATCGGTCTAATGAAATCGACTGCCCATTTGTCAAAATCCTTCAATGTAACTTGCGGTATTAAAGGCATCTCATCTATTATTGATGGCTTCCCAACTCGATGACATACATCACAGGTCTAACATAACTTTTTCGCATCCTTATGAAGGGTGGGCCACCAAATTCTTGCACACAAAATTTTTCGAGCCATTTCTTTCCTTGCATAATGGCCTCCCGCAATTCCTTCATGTGCCTTTGATAATATCACAAGCCTCTCTTGCTCCAATACACATTTCCGAAGAATACCATATGCACCTAAATTATACAAATTCCCCACTAGAATTTGATAATTTTTTGCCTTCACTACTAATTGCTTCTTCTGCACAATTGTAAAGTCAGGTGGGGCTATTCCTGTACTCAAGAAATGGAAAATATATGTAAAGTAATCATCGAGCATCTTTACTGTGAACAAGTGCACATATGGTAGATTTTCATCCATATTTCCTGCATCTTCCCTTGTTAATATGTGTCACAAATGGTTAGGTCATGTATTTAATTTTCCTAGTTTCACAATCACTTCAAAACCATACTCCTGAAATGTAACGTACCTAGCCATCCTAGTGCCATACACGGACTACCAAAAAACTCTCTACTCTGTTCAAACTCCGGCATACATACATACATACATACATACACACACACAAACACACACACACACACACACACACACACACACACACACACACACACACACACACACACACACACACACACACACACACACACACACACAATACAAATTTAATAGATATAAACATTGAGCTCATACACAGATTCATGTGGAAGTGATAGTAAACAAATACATGCAATAAACATAGGCAATTCTGATAAACTTTAGACATGTACTTAAACACAACATTTGAAACACAACATGTAAAATTAACATATAATTGGTACTTATATTTTATGAGAAGACCACCAACTATGTACAAACATTCCATGAACCTCCCAACCTTAGACCATGCTGCTCCAAGCTATCAGTATGGGTCACCCTCGAGATGGGACTAAACTCCACCCAGGGTAAAGGAAATCCTAGGATAGGATGAGACTACGGACAGTTGCACAATGCAACATGAAGGATTCTCTCCAAGGAGCCTACTTACACCCACTGCTCACAGACTCTCATTCCCCACATGCCTATCCCACCCTGGGAATATACACCTTCACTATTCTATAGTCCATCGGCTGCTCCACTTCTCTTTTAGGGCTTTGTTGGCCCTTGGTTATGGAAGGAAGATAAGAACAAGGAAGAAAAGGAGAAAAATGAACTTCGCAGGAGACACAGTGACTGTCATTGGGTCGAAGTGAGAAGAAGATCAGAAAAGAGGTAGCGAATTATGGGAAAGAAAGCTATTGGACGAGAATATCAAGCTTGATAGATCAACAATGGAGAAGGATCATGGACAACTCAACAAATAGAAAAATCCAACGTTAGATGCTTTGGAGCACTGCGCGAGAAGGAAGGAAAGATAGGTTGACGAAGCCTGGAAAAAGTGGGTCAAGTTGACCTAGGGTTTTAGACACCTAGGGTTTTGGTATCTAGGGTTTTGACACCTATGTTTTGGCCTAAGGCTGTCGGTGAGGTATTGTAATGTATAAATAAAGTTCAAGAAGACTTGGGTTGGGTTGGTATGATACTGTATTTGATCTAGCTATATTGTTGTGATGAGAGATTGTTGTATTGTAAGAGAGAAGGGATGGGTGAGAGAGCCTTATGTTATTGTAAGATATTCAGCTCTGTGTGAAGATCAAGTCCTGTAGCTGGGTGCACAGGAAGGGGAGAGAAAGAGAGGAGAAGAAAGGAGATCTGCTAGCTAAGAGCGTAGATAAGAATTGTATGCTTTACCTTAATAAATCATAAGCATAGTTCTGTGGATGTGCCCCTAGAGAGAGGGTGAACCATGTATATCTTGTGTTGTGTGTGTGATTGATGCTTTGATATTTGTTGTTGTTATATTATCATTTGCATTACTGTGTTAGGTCAGATCTATAGCTACACAGGATAGATATAGCTTGATAAGCGATAGATGCATGTTGTGTTGATGTTGTACTAGATCCACTTGATATTCCCCTGGTTGTAGACAT
>JASDQU010011010.1:104412-114724 GCA_032191745.1 Picea mariana | reverse complement strand
TTTCAAAATTTGTGAAGTGTTTACTCAATTTTAACTCGTATGCAAATTATTATGTAGATTTAAATTGTTATGCAAATTGTTTTGGAAAATGTTATTTTATTTATAAAAACCTGGGAATGAATATGCTGGAATAAGCAAAAATTTTTTTAGTTCTTTCAAAATTTCGCTCTGTTGTAATTTATAGTAGCTTAAATGAAATCTTGGTTGTTACAGTGGGTTTCTAAAGTTCTTTGAGTGCCCGTTGATACGGGCACAAAAGTATTTTCTCCAGTTTCTGATCGAGATGTGGAGCCCAGATCAACACTGCTTCCTCATGCGAGGAGAGCAGATCCCCTTCACTGCGGTGGAGGATGTCTATTTCTTGACGGGGCTCCCCTTCCAGGGAACACCATTGCTGGCAGATCCTGTGCTGCTGAGAGACACTCATCTGCAGATCGTCACAGAGCAATATTGCTCAGGTGAGCACTACATGACTGGGACGTCAGTGAGCATTAGTGGGATAGATGCCCTGCTGCATCGTTGCATAGCAGCGATGATAGTTCGGGTGTATGGGTCCCGAGCGACCCACCGTATTAGTGGTGGCGAGCTGATTTTGATGGATAGGGTGGTGGTGGGTCATGAGAGGTTTTCCTGGGGTCTAACCTTGCATGCGCAGATGATCGCACAGCTGGACCGTTGTCGGTCCACAGGCACCGGGGAGTTTGCATTTGGCTCCATCCTAGTGGCCTATTTCTTGGAGAGGGTGTCGATGCTGTGCCCGAGGGTGCTACTAGAGGCACCAGGGGTACGAGAGCCACGCCTGAGGCAGTGGTCTCAGATTTTGGTTCACCACGGTGGTGGCGAAGGCAGGCACTACTTTACTGCGCAGGCAGCGCAGATATGGCGGCAGATGCCACAGGTTATATTGTAGTACCCCTATGCTGGGGTGGACTTCCGGGGGGACCCGGACATGGTGTTGCCTCCTGGGGAGGTGTTTGATCACAGAGGTATGTTGTGTATTTAGATATGTTTTGACTTATGTTGTGATTTTGATATACCAGGTTATATGTATGATGTATAGACACTGATACGATCTGTTTGTGGCTTGTTTTGTGTATGTGCAGATTTGGCACCTCATGGGTGTGAGGTGGAGTTGTACAGACCGTCGGTGCAGCCAGAGGTGAGGCCTCCATGTGGAGAGAGACATGGACGGGATGAGGCTGTGGGGAGACCTGCAGATCCTGCGAGAGCGACGAGGAGGCGCCGATTTGATGACCTTGGTGCGGGGCCATCACATGCCCCTCCGATGGTAGCCAGGGAAGATTTGGATGATATACGCTGTTGTTTTGAGACAATGTTTTGGAACGTTCCTGAGGGCATGTGGATTCGTATCCAGGATGAGGAGTTCCTGGAGCAGTGTATAGGGTTACCGCCACCATGGCGGTCGCTCATGCGCCGAGCAGCTATGCTCGCCGCCATGACTAGTGGACGCCTGCCACTGAGGTAGGAGGGTCCTACGGATGTGCCACCACCACCACCTAGGGCAGGTGGGGGTGGGCCACCACCTCCTCCTGAGGGAGGGGCAGCTGGGGGTGCGATAGAGGCACCCTGATTGTATCATGTATTTTGTATACAGTTTTGATAGGCTGGTGAGCCGATTTTTGTACCGTGATGTGGCACTGGCCTGCGGGCCGATGGATATTTTTTGTATGTAAACATTTGGATGGCATGAGGGGCCCATATATATCAATGAGTATACATGTTTTTGAGATCGAAATGTGGTTTACATGTGTTTTTTGTTGATGATTATGATGTGTATTCTATCTATATGCTATGACAGGATGTATGAGATGTTTATGTATGTGTAGCTTGATGTGATATATGCCAATCTAACACCATGTTAGCTATTTCATCTATTTTTTGATTCAATTCTCTTGGAATATGTGTAAATGTAATGGAATCAAAATTTCGAGATAATAATCTAACCTACAGGTATTTGTGAAAGAGGCATGGATTGCGTACACAGTACTCATTGTTGAGTTGGAGAACGACTAGTTGTGAGTCGAGGAAGACGCTAAGGTGACGAATGTGATGATGCTGGGAGTCGGCCAGGAGGCTAATGACAGTAGTATATTCATCTTGGTTGTTGGTTGCTGGCCCCAAACATATGTCGTTTGAATGCAGCATTTCATGTGATGGGGTGTAGAGAGCCCAAGCAGCCGAAGCAAGATTTTGTGTCCAACGGCTGGCACCGTCGGTGTAACTAATGCGGTAAGCTGGTGGAGGAGTCATCTGTCAATAGCAAAAAGGATAGTTTAGTCATGGGAAAAAAGATTAAAAACGCTAGAAAAGAAAATAACCTAAAGTAGCATGACTACATTCAAGCATAAAATTTCTTGAGGTATAACCCATTGACAGGTTCTTTGAGCGAGAGGCCTTCAGGGGAGGCCAGGATGTATGCACCTTTGGTGAGGCTATTTTGAATGATGTAAGGGCCATGCCAAAGTGATTCGAATTTGCCATGGCCAAAGGTATCATGAGTGATATCATAGGCTAGGACAAGGTCGCCTTCGCGAAATGATCGAAGGTTGACATGGCGATCAAAGGTAGCCTTGGATCATTTTTTAGCTACCTCGTTGTTCTGTAATGAGGATCGACGATCTTCATCCAGAGACTCCAAGTTCAGCAAGCGTTGCTCCATTGGAGCAGTGTCAGGTAAAAGCTCAATTGCGGTGCGAAGGGTGGGAATTTCACACTCGATGGGAAGAGTTGCCTCGACCCCATGGACTAAATGAAATGGCGTGAAACCCGTAGCGGTATTGACTATTGTTCGATAAGCCCATAGTGCGGAAAATAACATATGATGCCAATTGGTTTTATGTTTATTAACCGTGCGTTGTAACATGGTCTTGAGGACTTTGTTCACTGCCTCGACCTGTCCGTTTGACTGAGGGTAATATGGTGAGGCAAACTCGTGAGAGAAGCCTAACCGAGATGAGAGTTCGACGAATATCTCATTCTCGAAGTGTTTCCCATGATCGGAAACGAGTTGGAGTGGTATGCCAAAACGTGATATGATGCGGTTAAAGAAAAAATGCGCTGCAGTGTCAGCGGTATTGTTGAAAGTGGGCATATGTTGGGTTAACAATTCAACAATTACAATGTAAGAGACAACGACTGTACATTCACTCCAACTCTCCAATCAACCAAATTACCATGCTGAGTTTATCAAATTGATTGTCATAATAACCAATGCAATGGCTAATTACCAAAACCAACACCACTGTCAACCTAATCAACAGAGATGGGCCAAAAATCGAACACTATCAACATACACCAACAACTCATAACAACCAATAGTATACCCGACAGGCCATAATGGTTCCCTCTATCAAAAACCTGGGCTTGAGAAATCAAGGGTTTGCTCTATGGACCAACACAGTGTAACAACCCTAGTTAAATAATTGCTTAAGGTTATTAAGTATAATTAATTAAATAATTAACTGTCCTAATGTATATTTTATTTATTAATAATAATAAATAATGATTGTTTATTATTAATAATAAATAATCATTATTTATTATTATTAATAAATAAAATATACATTAGGACAATTAATTATTTAATTAATTATACTTAATAACCTTAAGAAATTATTTAACTAGGGTTGTTACAGACAGGCAGACTGGAGTTGAATCCCATCGTTGGGTGAGAACTTTTAAGACCAATGGTGCACACACAGGGTTTTCCACAAAAAACTTCACAGACAGGGTGATAATCCCATGATAGGAGAGACTATGAACAGAGAAGCAAAGCTTCATTCTGGTCCGGTAACAACCCTTAGAACACGCAGGGTATAATCCTCATGGTTTCCCAGTCAACCAACAAACAACTCTAAGATAAAACAAAGCCGAGAAGAAGCAATATGACCCATTGCGCAACCATTAGTAGCATGAACAAACCAATACCCAAGTGAAACAATGCATAGCGACACAAGGCGTTTCAAAACCAGTAAACCCCATAACAACAAAACACTAGGTATGGTGATACGAATGCGTGGAGACAACCAACCACTCTAGACCAAATTAAACCCTCCAACTAAAATCAACAAGGATGACAGAGAGCCTTTATGGCTGCTAACACTCAGAACGACCAATAACACTATGACTTCAAACATTATTGCAATGAAAACCACCAACGATTCATTCCAGAAAAATATCACAATTTTACACAGTTTCCATACTTAAGGAAAGAACATACCCATACATCCCGAGCCAATATCTATTTCATAACCAGAGAAGATTCATGGATGGAGAAGAGACACACCTGTAACCAAAAGAACCTTAAAAATGTGGGCTTTTCCGAGTGGTTCTTCCTCTGCTTGAAATTCAGAGCCTAACCACAACAAATACAGATGAACAATAGCTTGACTAGGGTGGCAACTAGTGGAAGGAATAGGAGTGACGTGCAGTAAATGCACGTCGCTTCCACCCCCACTCATTCAATTCTTTAGTACATGCCAACCAACCTCCCATTAACACATTGAATTAAACCATTCATTGGAATTAACATCCATCTCTTGTCAAATGCACCACCCATATCACATTTATCCATTTCCAACTTATACCATAATGCATATCAACTATATAAATTAATAAATCACATAGCTATTAACTTATTAGCTAGGATAACAACGATCAATTTAATTTCGATGCATGTAGTGTAGCATAAGAGCATAGTTTGATTTCTTCCTTTTGCATTTTGTTTAGGTTTATTTTATCTCTCTTCAACTACTCTTATGTATTGTTGCTAACATGTCTATTGTGTAGGTGTCACATCAATGAATCCATGGATAGATAGCAATGATAGCAATGGATAACATAAGCCATCGTAACACGAAATTGGAGTCTAGAGTAGCAAAACAAACACATAACATGCCTTATTCATCATTCAATTGTTGTAATTAGAACCAACACATAGTAGGCCTTATTCATCGTTAATAAAACCAAGATTTCATCAAACCATGTAAGCAGTGTTGAGCAACATCATAACCATGAAATAAGAACCAGATCTGATCTCCCAATATACAAGGGGGTCCTACCTACTAGTATTATTTATCTTGTTAGCTTATAATAATAAGCTTTAGCAATACTTTGCGGGCAAAACTTCGTTGAGATTTTAATCGTCAACACACTTATGTCCATGTCCCCCAACAACCGACATCACATTTTATTGAATAAAAATTCAAAAATATAATTCACATATTAAATCGCTTGGCCACAACCATACATTATATTTACATTATGCATTAATTAAATTGGAGATTATAGAGAGGATGTTACATTCCCCCTCCCCTACAATTGTGCACCGTCCTCGGTGCACAACACTATTCCAAAATACATATACAGATTTACATCACAATACTTAGAATTTTTTTTTTTGCAATTTCACAACTCCAACAATGATCCCAACCATAATCTTTCGTTTCTCTCAAACCCCTGACCCAAGGAATATAACCCCTTCACTTTTGTCAGTCCATCGGGATGTACCATTATTTTATCAAGGACCCCAACATAGGTTGGTGAGGACTCTGAGACGTGATTCCAGAACTTTAGCTTCCCAAAAATGGAGTCTTTCATTCTTATATTATATTTTTCTTCAAAATTAAAAAAACAAGTTGTGGGTACTCCTCCCACATGGTCTTCTTGTGCTCCCATGTAGCGTATTCATGACCGTATGTTGGCACACAGTGGAAAAACCTAGGGTTCAACATGAATTTTCCAAAAAAACCCTCAAATACCAGCCCTTTCAACATCACCCACAAGCAGGTGAAGTCTCACCCGAGGTATCTATGGGAATTGCAGGAACCGGATTTCCGTAGTGATGAAGGGATGGGAGGCAGTCCTTATAACCATTGTACTTAGAATTTGTTCAATATTCCTTATATCATGCACATAGAAACATAGTAACATGTACCATATTCATAGTAACAGACCATATAACATATGCACACAATAAATAGAACATTAACCACATCATAACACATAGACACCATGATTAACACAAGATGGGATATGTCCAAAACAATTGACTTCTTATTATATTATTTAGAATATCCATTACAAAATATGTGCACTATGCTCATAGATTATGTCTCAGACATACCCAACATCCTGACACATACAAAATGCCCTTGCCGTTCTCTTATTCACCTACTCACTATCTATCTCCATATCCCTCTATCTCTTTGTAATTATTCTAATCTGTCCCAAAACCCTTACATATTTATACAATTACAATGGGGCTTATCCCATATCGATGGACCCAAAATTCCTAATGGCTTCCAATGGTCTTTCTTCTTTTGCGTGCATTGGTCCATGCATGTGAAAGTGCACTGATCTTTGGACGACTTGTTGCTCTGTTCGTGCAATTTTCTCCTGCGTAGTTCCCAAAACTGGTCCCCAAAATCCTGTCCCAATAGGCCCCCAACACTCACTTATGGCTCATCCTCAGCCACTCAGTCCTTCTGTTGCGCTTTCTTCCATGTCACAATGAAGTTTTGAAAATTTTCCTTCACGGTTGCGACCTTCTCCTTTTCTTGTGCTTCTTGCACCAAAATATCCTCTGATGTCTATGTGGTAATGGGTTTTTCAGTTTCTCTGAGCTATCTTTCATTGTTTTCTTTATTATTCCTTATGCAACCGTAAGTTCTCTTGTCACCCAAAATTCTTCCTCATACAGTGGCTCAAAATTTTGCGTGAGAGTCTGCTGTTCATCTCTTATCTGGTTTATCTCATGGTGCAACTACCTATTCTATTGCAACCATTCATTCTATTGTTGGCAGAGTGATCATTAATTGTTTGAACTTTTGCACCTTCTCCCGCGCTGTCTGTAATCTCTATTCTATTGCTTGTAACTCTTCATCCTCCATCAATTGAGTCCACACTTATGTACTCTCTTAATATAACTTTGCATATTTCTCATCCAAACTCCTAATACTCTCTGTGGTCTTCATGGCTATCTTCTCCCATTGGTCCCTTTCTTCTGGTGGGGTACTTGACGTTGTGTGAGATTCCAAATCAACTATCTTTGCGTGGAAGCCCTAAATGGCTTCACTTATCTTTGTCACTTGATCTTCCAAGGGAGTATCTACTTCCATTTGTACCTATGGGATGTTGTTGTATACCTCCTGCACAACCTGTTGCGACCTTACTGTTCTCTTCGAATGTCTAAACAACTATGACCCTTTCTCATTTCCCCTCGTATGATTTTATAGGATGTTTCCAATTGTTTCATTCCTCTTCGCGCCAAAATTTGCAGTCCAATCCGATTTTGTTCGTATTCAATTATTTTATGGATTCTGCATTAATTTCATATTTTTCGGCGGAGCGTGGTCTAGATTTTCCATCTTGTCAAAATCTTGTCACTGGTTTTAATTTATGACGATGCATTTCCATCGTCTCGCCGTCATGTTTTCTCTTTATTGATTTTCCCATAATTTGCATAGGTCTTTATCTTGGATCTCTTTGTTCGCAATTCAATTCTCCTTTCTGTGTGCAATTCAATTCTCCTTCCTACACACAATTCAATTCTCCTTCCTACGCACCTTCCTCTTTCTTTCTTCATTTCTGTGACATTTTCTTGTTCATCTCTTTTTCTGCTAGCTTGAATCTTTGAACAATAACTTCAATCCCCCTATCTCTTCAAATGTTTATTGTGGCTTGCCTCAATCTCTTTCACTGCTTTTGAATTTATTTTTATTTTTATTTTTATATATAATACATATGCTATAGTACACGTACTGTGCACTCAGGAGAGTGTATGAAAGGACAACTTTCCCTATATAGTTTCAACCAACTTCCGTTGACCAAACCTTCCATGATTTCCCCATTCAATTTCTCCAACTGAACAACACCTGCCTCTGTCACAAATCTGATCACATATAGACCCAACCAGTGCATTTGGAACTTTCCAGGGTGCTACAAAAATTTGTTGTTATAGAGAAAAGCTAGGCCTCCCAGCTGGAACTTATTCTGTTTAATATGTCTGTCATGTCATGCCTTTTTTCCTGATTTCTAAACCTACTGATGAAATCATGTGATGAAGATATCTTCCTCCAGTTCCACTAGTTATGGAAGTCTTTTCTCTACTATGTCAGAATCTTTGAACTCTGTCAGTGCGGTAATGCATAGACTCGACACAATGATCTCCATCGACATAATTGCTTCTTGGATGTATACTAATCAGAATGGTGTCTGTCTTGTCAACTTCCTACACGTGGTTCGATATGCCCATAGTACTGCAATAATTCTCAGGTCCTAGTCATATCAATTTACATTACATATCTTTGTCAGTGGATGCTCTAGGATCTTGTTAAATGATTCCACTATTCCATTTTCCCAAGGATAATAAGGTGTTCTCTTTTGGTGATAAATCTAAAATTCGTTTGTCAATGAAACAATCATTTTATTAAAAAATGGGTCCCCTGATCGCTCATAAGGATTCTCAGACATCCAAACATCATAACAAAATTCTCAAATAGAAACCATATAACAATATCCAAGATGAAATCTCTGCCAGTTTCTGCTTCAGCCCATCAGATCAAGTAATCTGTCGTAGTGATTATATATCTTGCTCCTGACTTTTTTCTGGTGGGTTGATCGATCTAATGAAATCGACTGCCCATTTGTCAAAATTCTTCAATGTAACTTGTTGTATTAAAGGCATCTCGTCTATTATTGATGGCTTCCCAACTCGCTGACATACATCACAGGTCTAACATAACTCCTTCGCATCCTTATGAAGGGTGGGCCACCAAATTCTTGCACACAAAATTTTTCGAGCCATTTCTTTCCTTGCATAATGGCCTCCTGCAATTCCTTCATGTGCCTTTGATAATATCACAAGCCTCTCTTGCTCCAATACACATTGCTGAAGAATACCATATGCGCCTAAATTATACAAATTCCCCACTAGAATTTGATAATTTTTTGCCTTCACTACTAATTACTTCTTCTGCACAATTGTAAAGTCAGGTGGGGCTATTCCTGTACTCAAGAAATGGAAAATATATGTAAAGTAATCATCGAGCATCTTTACTGCGAACAAGTGCACATATGGTAGATTTTCATCCATATTTCCTGCATCTTCCCTTGTTAATATGTGTCACAAATGGTTAGGTCCTGTATTTAATTTTCCTATTTTCACAATCACTTCAAAAGCATACTCCTGAAATGTAACGTACCTAGCCATCCTAGTTCCATACACGGTCTACCAAAAACCTCTCTACTCTGTTCAAACTCCGACATACATACATACATACATACATACATACACACACACACACACACACACAATACAAATTTAACAGATATAAACATTGAGCTCATACACAGATTCATGTGGAAGTGATAGTAAACAAATACATGCAATAAACATAGGCAATTCTGATAAACTTTAGACATGTACTTAAACACAACATTTAAAACACAACATGTAAAATTAACATATAATTGGTACTTATATTTTATGAGAAGACCACCAACTGTGTGCAAACATTCCATGAACCTCCCAACCTTAGACCATGCTGCTCCAAGCTATCAGTAGTGGGTCACCCTCGAGATGGGACTGAAATCCACCCAGAGTAAAGAAAATCCTAGGATAGGATGAGACTACGGAAAGTTGCACAATGCAACATGAAGGATTCTCTCCAAGGAGCCTACTTACATCCACTGCTCACAGACTCTCATTCCCCACATGCCTATCCCACCCTGGGAATATACACCTTCACTATTCTATAGTCCATCAGCTACTCCACTTCTCTTTTAGGGCTTTGTTGGCCCTTGGTTATGGAAGGAAGTGAAGAACAAGGAAGAAAAGGAGAAAAATGAACTTCGCAGAAGACACAGTGACTGTCACTGGGTCGAAGTGGGCAGAAGAGCAGAAAAGAGGGAGTGAATTATGGGAAAGAAAGCTGTTGGACAAGAATATCAAGGTTGATAGATCAACAATGGAGAAGGATCATGGACAACTCAACAAATAGAAAAATCCAATGTTAGATGCTTTGGAGCACTACGCGAGAAGGAAGGAAAGATAGGTTGGCGAAGCCCGGAAAAAGTGGGTCAAGTTGACCTAGGGTTTTAGACACCTAGGGTTTTGGTATCTAGGGTTTTGACACCTATGTTTCGGCCTAAGGCTATCGATGAGGTATTGTAATGTATAAATAAAGTTCAAGAGGACTTGGGTTGGGTTGGTATGATACTGTTGTTGATCTAGCTATATTTTTGTGATGAGAGATTGTTGTATTGTGAGAGAGAAGGGATGAGTGAGAGA
>JASDQU010011010.1:69383-80496 GCA_032191745.1 Picea mariana | reverse complement strand
ATATGTCTTCCCCTTTCTGGTTATGGCTCAGAGTCATAATCTGCATCTGATTCATAGGCTTTCACTTCAGCAACCAACGACTTCTTTGAGCGGCAGTCAGCAGTGTTATACCAAGGGCTCTTATGGAAGTCGCACCACTTCCCAGTATCTTTCTTTGTCTTTTTAGTGTCCTTCTTTCCTTGCAGCTTGCAATGGTTGTCCTGATACTATCCATATTTACTCTTTCCTTTGTTCTGTAGGTTGGGGCTGCCCTTTCCTGACTTTTGTTGTGAGGGTTCCCAAGCCCAAATTGTCATGTCTTTTGTTTGAGCTTCTGCTCAATTTTGACGGCATATCGGTAGGCTGCGCCCAAGGATAACATGTCCAGAAATTCCATTTCGGTCTGGATGTATCTATGCAGAGCACCACAATACTTGAGCACCATATGTCTCTTTGAATATTTGATACCCGGCTTGGTACACAAGGTATGAAAGATATTTGTGAAATCTGGCACTGCTTGGTCTCTTTCTTGCCACAGTGTGGTCCATTTGGTATGCAGGTCGTCATAACTTCCAACAGGGTAGTATTGTTCCTTAATAGCATCCCTGAAGGATTCCCAGGTGGTCGTCACTGAAAATAATGAGGTTTCCTATGTTTCCTTTTGCTCACAGAAAGTTTCCCACCAATCTTTGACATGGGGAACAACTTTGAGGAGCGCAAAAGTAATCGTTTCTCTATTCAAAAAGTTATGGATAGAAAAATACCCTTCTAGTAGATTCAACCACTTGTCTACAACATCTGCATCTATTTGACATTCAAATATAGGAATATCTAAGTTTATTTGTACCTTGAAGGGGGCGGCACCTCCGTTCGAAGAAGATGTGTCGCCTATTGGTAGCTGCCAAAGGATTTGTATGAAACTATCCATCATCTTGTTCCTTTGTTGCGTGAGGGCTTCCTCAATCAATAGTTTGAAAGGATCTCTTGTCCCATCATATTTATTTTATCCTTCCATGAGAGGTCACTTGGGTGTGTGAGAGCTTCTGTCCTTAAGAGAAACAAGATCGAGACCCAACTCTTTGTACTCCGACCTCGTTGGGGACATGCATTAAGACGACAAGGAGTAGACCGCTCTGATACCATTGATCCAGATTTTATGAGAAGAGATAAATGAATACATATTATTAATAGGTGCTTAACACAAAATAACAGAGATACAGTAAAACTAGTTTTCTATTCAATAATGAAATAAGTTGAAACTGTAAAATGCAGCGGAAACAAGCTTGCTAGAATGGTGGTGGCTTATCTCTGAGAAGAGATGTGACGGTTTTGTACATTTGCAAGAAGAATATTAAAATGAGGTGTTGAATGCCTTTTTACTAAAATAAACAAGAATTCCAAAAACCTAACCCTAGGAGATGAACCCCCAAAAGTCATTTGGGCCCCGTTTGGGTAAGTTAGTACATCAACTTCCCAGGGTCGTAACTTTTGCATACGATCTATGTTTTAGGCATGTGATAGCCCATTGGAAAGGTATAATTGAGGAGATTCATTTTGGAGGCTCAATCATTCCTTCGGCTATCATTGAGAATATTTATGCCAAAAAACCTTCATTTAGGCCCTCAAAATGGCCCCGGAAGTTAAAACTGCTAAAAATAGTAAATTGACAAAATTGTTAGAAAATTGTTTTGAGCCAGTTGGAAAAGGTGGGTGGCCACTGATATCCATATGGATTAGGAGTGTTATTAGGTAATATTGTATGCAATCAAGGATTACTGGTAGACCCCTCTAAAATCTCCATCATAGTTGATTTTCCACCTCCTAATTTAGTCAAACAACTGCGCATTACGCTAGGACATACTAGCTATTATAGGAAATTCATTAAAGGATATGCTTAGATCATAGCACCAATGGAGAATATGTTGAAGAAATAATATTCATTTGGTTGGACAGATGAATGGCAGTAGAGCTTCAACACACTGAAACAAAATATGGTGACTATGCCCATTCTGGTCCCAGATTGGAGCAAGGAGTTTCATGTGCATGTCAATGCATCTTCTATTGCCTTAGGAGCAGTATTGGCACAACCTGGAAAAGGTGATATCGACCATCCGTTAGCTTTTTCTAGAAGGAATCAATCTACAGCTGAAGTTAATTACACCACTACAGAGAGAGAAGGATTAGCCATGGTGTATGCGTTGCAGAAATTCTGCCACTACTTGTTGGGAGGACACTTTAAAATGTTCACAGATCACTCTGCACTGAAGTACCTAGTCAACAAGCCATTGTTGGAGGGGGGGAATATGCATATGGCTTCTGTTGTTTCAAGAATATGATTTTGATATCATAGTTAAGATAGGAAGAATGAACAAGGGCCCTAACCACATGTCAAGGTTGGAACATGGCGAAGAACCCATCAGTTTGGAGGATACACTGCCAGATGCACAACTGCTCACCATTAGAAATATTGATGACCACTTTGCAGACATAGTCCAGTTCTATCAACAGGAATGGAACCTAGTGAGTATACAATTTCCCAGTAGAAACAGCTAGTGGTGTGCGTTGCAGACTTTTCACTTATAGCTAGTCAGCTATACAAGATGGGACCCGATGAGATATTAAGGAGGTGTGTTATGGAGACAGAGCGACCACTGATCCTTTCAAAATCTCACGAAGGCATCATAGGAGGACATTACATAGGGAAATCAACTGCGCATAAGGTTCTTAGAGTTGGCCTTTGGTGGCCTACCTTACACAGAGATGCTAAAGATTATGCCAGAGCCTGTGATGTATGCCAGAGAGTTGGAAAACCATCCCGAAGAGATGAAATTCCATTAGTACCGTAGATGAACCTACAAGCATTTGAAAAGTGTTCCATTGAATTTGTGGGACCTATAAACCCACTAGGAAAGCGCACAGGAGCACGGTACATAATTACTACGACAGAATACTTGACTAGATGGGCTGAAGCAAGAGTAGTAAAGGACTGTAGTGAAACTACAGCTGCACATTTTATATTTGATGACATAATAACCAGGTTTGGATGCCCCAAGACCCTTATGAGGGATCAAGGCACACACTTCATCAATAAGACAGTTGAAGCCCTAACTGAAGAATTTGTAGTCCACCATCAGAAGAGTACACCTTACCATCCACAAGAAAATGGGACAGTTGAAGCATTCAACAAGATCTTGGAGACCGCACTGACAAAGATTTGCACTGTGAATAGGGATGATTGGGATTTAAGAGTACTTGCAGCATTATGGGCCTATAGAAACACTTGCAAGAAATTAACAATCCAGACCCCTTTCAAGTTGGTTTATGGTCTTGAAATTGTTGTCTCGATGGAATACTTGGTGCCAAGCTTAAGAATTGTTGCATTTGCAGACATGAATGATACTGGCATTTTTCGCGAAAGGGGTTGCACAGTTGGTTGAACTGGAAGAAGACAGATTTATTGTAGGATTCCATCAACAGGTTCAAAAGGAACGAGAGAAGGCCTATCATGGCAAGCACATGAAGAAGAAGGCATTCAAGTAGGGTGATTTAGTATTGTTGTATGACAGTAAGTTTACAAAACATCCAGAGAAGTTCAAAACGCATTGGCTCGAACCATATGAGGTCGCCTATGTTACCGAAGGGGGAGCTGTAAAGACATTAAACAGAGAATGGAAGGAAGGATTAGTGAATGGGAGTCATTTGAAGTTGTACTATGACAACCAGCTACCTCACAGACCTCAGTAAAAGCAAGAAGAAAAGGGTCTAGGTACCAGGTGCAGTTGAAACTGGGTACCAGACACAGAAAAGATAGTCTGCACAAGGATGGGAAGGAGGCATAGAGTAGAAAGCAAAGGTTGCCCTACGCAGTCCAAAGTCAAAGTAAAACAGAAGGATCACATTTGAAGTGCCTTGAGACGAGTCACAGTTGAGTGTTGGGGGCCTGTTGGCCCTTGATTATGGAAGGAAGTGAAGAACAAGGAAGAAAAGGTGAAAAGTGAACTTTGTGGAAGACACAGTGACTGTCACTGGGTCGAAGTGAAAAAAAGAGCAGAAAATATGGATCAAAGTATGGAAATGCAATTCGTTGGATGAGGAGATCAAGGATGACATATCAACAAGGAAGAGGGATCAAGGACAACTCAGCAAGTGGAAAAATCCATCGTTGGATGCTTTGGAGCACCGCATGAGAAGGAAGGAAAGACAGGCTAGCGAAGCCCAGAAAAAGCGGGTCAAGTTGACCTAGGGTTTTAGACACCTAGGGTTTTTGCACCTAGGTTTCAGCCTAGGGTTGTCGGTGAATGATTGTAATGTGTAAATAGAGTTCTAAAGGGCCTAGGTTGGGTTGGGTGCTTTGGGTTGGTATGATATTGTTGTTGATCTAGCTCTATTGTTGTGGTGAGATATTATTGTATTGAGAGAGAGAAGTGCTAAGTAAGAGAGCCTTATGCTATTGTAAGATCTTCAGTTGTGTGTGAAGGTCAAGTCCTGCAGCTGGGTGTGCAGGAGGGGGAGAGAAAGAGAGGAAAAGAAAGAAGATATGCTAGTTGAGAGCATAGACAAGAACTGTATGCTTTACCTTAATAAATCATAAGCATAGTTCTGTGGACGTATCCCTATAGAGAGGGTGAACCACGTACATCTTGTGTTGTGTGTTTGATTGATGCTTTGATCTCTGACACTATTATATTTTTATTTGCATTGTTGTAATTAGATTAGATATATAACTATGCAAGGTAGATCCAGCTTGGTGAGGGATATATGAATGTTGCCTTGTTGTTGTATTAGATCCACTTGATATTCCCCTGGTTGTAGACATCTTTGTCCTGCAACCCCCTCATAGCTGCTTTGGGTGAGACTGCATCTTCTTTGCAGGTGTTGCCAAAAGGGCCAGTAGCTAGGGCTTGTTGGTGTGCTCTTGGAGTGAACCTTGGGTCTGTCCCTGTGCCAACATAGCATATAGCAGATATTTTAATGAATCCCTTGTCCAAAACGAATTTTTTGTACTTCAGGGACCAATGGGGACTTGTGGAGATTTCTCCCTTGGTTAAGAGGGAGTGATAATCTGTATCATGCTAGTACAACTTAGATATTATTTTTTTTCATCATGCTAGTACAACTTAGATATGATTCTTTTGCATCATGCTAGTACATCTTAGATATGATGATTTTGCATCATGCTAGTATAGCTTAGATATGATACAAATGTAATGAATCGTGTCATGCTATTATAGATTAGATATGATGTAGTAGCATCATGATAGTACAACTTAGAAATGATGTAGATGACTCACATCATGCTAGTACATCTTAGATATGATGCAGTAGCATCATGCTAGTATATCTTATATATGTTGCAGTTTCCTAAGGCACATCATGCTAGTACAACTTAGATATGATGTAGTATAATCATGCTAGTATAGCTTTGAGATTATGCATATGACTTGCATCATCCCGATACATCTTAGAGATGGTGCATTGATACCATGCTAGTACAGCTTAGAGATGATGCAGAGGCACCAATATACATCATGCCAGTACAACTTAGTTATGATTCATTCACATCATGCTAGTACGACTTAGAGATGATGTATATGATACTCTGCATCATGTTGGTACAACTTAGATATGATGCAATAACATCATGCTAGTACAACTTAGAGATGATGCATATGCCCAAGTCACATTATGCTAGTACAACTTAGATACGATGTAGTAGCAACATGCTAGTACAACTTAAAGATGATGAAAATGACTTACGTCATGCCTAGATTAGTCAGATAAAGTGTGGCTCGGATAGTCATGTGACACTTTGTTGAGTGTGTGACAACTACAGGACACATGTGTAGTCGTGAGACTATGGTGGAGACTGTGTGTCTATGGACAACAAATATATGCTACTACATTGGTTGGTACCACTGGCGGAGACTATGTGTCTATGGACAGTAGTTTTGTGCTACTACAGTAGTTGAAAATGAGTTGTGTACCACTAGCAGAGACTGTGTGTCTATGAACAGTAGTTGAGTGCTACTACAGTGGTTGTGTACCACTAAAATTGACTGTGTCACTGGATAGTAGCTATGTGCTACTAATAGTGGTTGTGTACCATTGGACAGTAGTTGTGCAATACTATGGATCAACACAGTCGTGTTCTATTGGATGGCATTGTAGTAGTTTTGTGCTACTGGTTTATTTTCATGGAGATGACCATATCACTTGGATAAACTATGTGTTTCTTGATCACAGAGACTGTGACAGGTGATTCAATATACCGATGAAATGGTAGTAGTTGTGTGCTACTAGTTGGTTTTAGAGAAATCATTGGACTACTAGCTAAAGACAGCATGAAAATATGCATCCCTAGCTAAGAGAGAGTGTTGATGTTTGAGGTAGCATCATGAGACATTCTCCCTAGAGGGTCCTGTATGGACTAGTAGGAGGGAATGTGGACTTCATCCAAATGTTCCTTAGATGGTTAGATGAATAAACCAAGACATTGGTTTCATGAGGAAACCTCTATATGTAAAATATGGTTCAACATGACTTAGCTTAACCAGCCCCAAGGGACTGTCCACCCCTTGTAGGATGAACTATCTCAATTCTTGTAGATACCAACTACATGACATGTATAAACACAATTTAATGGACCTAGTAAGCATCGGGTGGAACTTCTCCTAGATTTGGTTCCAGACCAATGGAGATAGGATATATTTATCACAAGGGTGTACTTGTGTTAAATGGGCCCAGGCGTAGTCCTTCCTTGATCATTACAAGGAATAACATGGACTCGAGGTGCTCAAAGATACAGACCCAAAGTGAGCCTGATCTTAGAGAGAGTCAATTGGCTCATAGGGAGGCCACAGATGGATTTTCCTCTCAGTTTAGGTGGGAGAGAGACATATCCTAAGACTGACAAATAGGTTTCATGAGTCTAGAGTGAAATTTGTATACTTCAGAGACAAGATTTGGCATGATGAAGAATGTCTCTCTCGTTGAGAGGGAATGTTGATGTTTGGAAAACTTTGGGAATACATTATCCCAGATCATATGGCAGGTTGATCCTAATGTTGCAGATGTTATGAATGCCTCCCTAGCTAAGAGGGAGTGTTGAAATTGTAAATATGGTCAGTATTCATAATGTAAAAAGTAAAAAGAGAAAAGTAGTTTAGTATAAATATATATAATAATCAAGTAGTTATTTATTATACAAGGGACACATCCTTTCATGGATTTTCACCATATTTTCTATATATATGAAACACTCATCATTGTAATAACATAATTCAAATATATAATATCATCTCTTATGAAAAACCAATAGATTCAAGGAGTGAAAGTTGGAGGAATTTCATAGAATATATTGAAGAATATTGAGTACAAGTTTCATAATTTTATTCATCACAAGTACATAGTTATACTTGTTGCAAGTTACGGTTTGTGACTAATCCAAAAACTAGTCTCAAACAAGTGTTTGAGATCAAATTAAGAAGTGATATTTTGGCACATATATTTGGCACATGGTTGAGGTATATATTGGAAACTTTGGTACATTGTTTGAGGCATGTGTTGGTATATATTTTGAGGTATATCTTCAATTTTTTGGTACATGTTTGAGGCATATAATTGGCACATGTATAAGGTATATGGTTGGATGCACATCTTGATTTTGGCATATGCTTGAGGAATATCTTTGGTACATGGTTTATGGATGTTATGGCTCATATATCTTTTCACATGATTTGATTCATATCTTGGTGATTTTGGGTATATTTTTTTAGAGATGTTTTTGGTGATCTTGGCATATAATTTATGTTAGTGGATCTAGTCTTAATGATGATGGTGTTTCATTATCAATGACAGTTACAGTGATAGGTTAAGTCTGGATTGATGATGATGATGTATCAATATTAGTGACAGTGATAATGACAAGTTGAGTATCAGTGACAGGTTGATCATCAGTGATAGTGGCATTAACAGGTTGATTATCAGTAGTAGTTTCGGTGACAGGTTGAGTCTCCATTTATATTTCAGGGTGGCAGGGTGATGCAAGGTAGGATATCGAAGTATCATTCATATTGGTGCATGTAAACTAGGGGTTTGGAGCCTCCTTCCAGTTGTAGCTAGAGAATACAGGGAGTTGGATCTTCCTTCGGGTTGGAGCCTGTAAATCAAGGGGTTGGAGCCTCCTTCCAGTTAGAGCTGGAGAATTCAGGGAGTTGTATATTCCTTCAGATTAGATCCTATAAACAGGGGGTTGGAGCCTCCTTCTAGTTGGTGCTGGAGAATTTGGAAATTGGTGCTTCCTATGAATGTAATCATTTGATATATAAGAAATAATTTTGTGGTTTTATCCCATTTGGGTTTCCATGTAAAATTATGGTGTACTGTGTATTTGTGGTTATATGGTATGCATTGTTAAATGTCATTGTTAATGATATATTGAATGCAACCATAAGTGATAGATCAATTGATAAGTTGAAGATTACATTTTTTTATTAAAAGTGGTAAAAAGTGCTCAATATTGATCCAACCCCCTCGCCTCAGTATTGGTAAATATTCCAACAGTTGCATGTGTTCTCTCTTCTCCTTGACCTTATATCTATATGGAATTCCTTCTCCACCTCTCGAAGATATCCTTGAATCACATTCCTTCATGATCCAATACTCTGAACAAAATTGCTTCTCTGCTCTATATCAACTTGTCAAGTATCTTTCTCCTACACTCTACCCTTTATTTTATAAGATTAAGTTATGACCTAACCCTAATCTCCAAAGTGATTGACGACTGAGATTACTCCTCACCTCACTTGAGATCAATGGCTAATATTTAATGCTAATTAGTTTTAGAATTTCCTTATACAACTCAACTAATTAATAAAAGAACTTTACTTTAATTATTTCTTTAATTAAAGTAAACTATCAAGGTATAAGGATTTATACAATTTCAATGTGTCTAGACACTTCGACCTATGCAAAAATACATTTCCAATGCTACCAAAATCAACCATGGAGTGTGATCATCCTACTCCACCCACATAGGTTTTTTACTCTTCCAATTCACATGATTTCATCGATACTAAGTTGCCTTCAGATAAGACCACCCTGGATATCATGGATTTCATAGATGGGCCCAATGATGAGGTGACACACCAATAATCATTTCCTTATTCAGAACTGATGAGAGTTATCATGATGATTCTTGATCTAAGACCGGGAACATTTGTCAAGGCATATAATAGACCTTCTAGTCTTGACTCTTTTCCACCTTGGTTATATTGTTCGTAACTTGCCACCAAATTATTTGCTTCCAATCACTCTAAGGATCAACGTTTTTTACCTCATTTGTGTCTTGATGGGAATCATCAAGGATCTAAAATAGCTCACAAAAGCACTCATTATGAGTATCTTTAACCATAGAAATTAGTTACTATGTGGCATGGCCCTGGTATGGTGAGTCATATGATGTTAATGATGGATCATGAGTTCATTAGTGACAATCAATATCCTTAGCCTAAGCCTAGAAACTGGCTCTACTCTACATAAAGTGTCAGATGTGTAGTTCCTTGTACATAGGTGTGTAGTGTGAGTGCTTCTATTTTGCATATATCATATCCAAACAAATTCAAAAACATTTTTTTTTTAATATATTTCACTACACAGTTTAACCATGAGTCTAGTATTTCTAGATGTGTTTTACATGACTCGATGATGTTTTTTGTGTCATTTTATATGGTGGAATCCACTGAAATTGAGGTACGTGTCCCAAACTGACATATAGGGATAGGTTTTTCCCTACGAAATCATTTTGCACTATTAATTGTCCGTTGTACGATCACAATACATGGAACATATTTGTGTCATTGTTTTACATTTGGGTTATATCTTGCCTAGGATCCATACCATTAGTATGAATAATATATACTCCTATGATTGGTTACTCTTCTATTCATTATGGAGAGTGATTCATCGCCTCATGCATTGTTGCACTATATTAGTGGTGCTCTTGAGTCATGCTACCAATTCATCATTATGTCATTATATATGTTCAAGGGACGTTAAACCTAAGTTGTCCATCTATTATCATGTTTACTGTCAAAGTTAGCCATCCCTCTGTCATTTGTACTTGGTGATTCTATCTCTTCACATCATCTCTCCTTGAATGTTTCATGTCAATTGTGTTGGATTACTGAGAGGAGGGGTGAATCAGTAATAGAAAAATTTAATCCCTTTTCACCATAAAATGCAAGTGTTATATCAATGTAGAATTATCATCCAATAGTTGCAGAGTAAAGAAACAATGAACGAATGAGAAATCACACACATACGTAGTACACCAATGTTTTACGTGGAAACCCAAAGCGGGAGAAAACCACAGAATGTTTTTTCTTATATGTCTTTAAGTATTACATTCATTGGAAGCACCAACTTCCTTTATTTTCCAGCTGCAACTAGAAGGATGCTCCAAACCGCTATTTTATCAGGCTACAACCTGAGGTAATATCCAACTCCCCAATTATCTGGCTACAACCAGAAGGAGGCTACAACCCCCTAGTTTTTCAAGATACAACCTGAGGGAATCTCCAACTCACCAATTCTTTGGCTACAACCAAAAGGAGGCTACAACCCCCTATGTTCTCCAGCAACAACTAGAAGGTGGTTACAACCACCTGTCATTGCCCCATCCAACTGCCCTAAGCTAGAAGTAGAATGATGGAACCACTGTCACACTATCACTATGATATATATTGTTGTAAACTTGTACCAATCAACCTATAATCAACCTGTATCAACCTGTACCAACATGTACCTCAACTTGTACCATAAACAAATGCATCAACCATCCAACAAACCTATACAAATAACCTATCACAATAACCTATCCAAACAACCTGTAATCAACTTGTACCATAAATAAGTGCATCAACTATGCACCAACCTGTATCATCAATGATTGCATCAACCATGCACCAAATATGTACTAATCATGCTTCAAATACACATAAACTATGACTCATCAATATGTACCAACATCATCAACTATACACCTCATGTATGTGCCAACTCATCAACTACTTGTCTCAACCATGTGCCCAACATGTACCTCAACCAAAATACCTCATCAATTTCATCATCCAAA
>JASDQU010011010.1:19473-31521 GCA_032191745.1 Picea mariana | reverse complement strand
TATCCTCAGTGTCCAACATAGGGTACAGTATACATCTCTTTTAAAATCATACTCCTCAATTCATGAGAGTTGGGTACATAAATTTTGTTCCTGTACAAGAGAATTCCATCAATTCCTAATTCATAATCTTCAACTTTCTGTTGCATTTTACCTTGCTGTAATTTTGTTACCAATTCCATGTACTGCAAAAATACTTTTGCAGCCTCAAAAATTGTGCCTTTAAGTTCAGTATGATACATGCTAATGGTTGTAGCATGAAGTTCATGCACTCTCCTTCTAAGCGCATCAACCAATTTGTTCTCGTTTCCTTTGATGTGCTTGATATCGAAGTCATACTCACAGAGGAATTCCAACCATCTGCTATGCCTAACATTCAAAGTTGGTTGATCAAACAAGTATTTCAGACCATTATGGTATTTCCTAAGCTCAAACATCTTTCCCATGAGGTAGTGCCTCCATTTATTCAAGGTGTGCACTATGGCTACCAGCTCCAAATCATGAGTGACACAGATCCTTTCATACTCTTTCAATTTCCTGGATTCAAAACATATCACAAACCCATTTTGACTAAGGACTCCACCAAGTCCTTCTTTTCATGCATTTGTGCAAACCACAAAATCTTCATTCGGATCAGAAATCCTCATAATTGAAGCATTTGTTAACAATTGCTTCAATTTTTGGAAGCTCTTTTCACATTCTGCTGTCCATTGAAACTTCACCCAATTCCTTTGCAAGGAAGTGATTGGGTGAGAAGTTATTGAAAACCCTACAATGAATATTCTGTAGTATCTAGATAGACCCATGAGGGATCAACTTTTGTCACATTATTAGGTGTTGTCCACCCTTTAATCGCCTCAATATTTCCAGGGTCCACTGCTATCCCTTCTTCATATATGATATTCCCCAAATAGTGAATTCGGTTTTGATAAAATGAGCACTTTCTCAATTTGGCATACAACTGGTGCTCTCTTAGCACTTGTAACACCACCCTCAAATGATGCTCATGTTCTTCTTCAGAATTGGAATAGACAAGGATGTCATCCAAAAAGACAATGACAAACTTGTCTAAATATTCCCTGAAAACACCATTCATCAAGCACATGAAAACAATTGGTGCATTTGTTAACTCAAATGGCACCACTCTAAACTCGTAATGACCATACCTTGTCCTAAAGGCAGTCTTGTTGATGTATTAATCTCTAATCCTTACTTGATGATATCTTGACTTGAGATCAATTTTTGAGAATATCCTTGCATCCTTTAACTGATCAAATAGATCATCGGTCCTTGGAAAAGGATATTTGTTCTTTATAGTCACTTTGTTCAATTGTATGAAGTCAATGCACAATCTCAATGTCCCATATTTCTTCTTCAAAAAAAATACTGGGGAACCCCAAGGTGACACAATTGGGCATATATACCCTTTCTTTATAAGCTCTTTGAATTGAATTTGCAACTCTTTCAACTCTAGTGTACTCATTCTGTAGGGAGTCTTTGATACTGGAGCTACTCTAGGCATCAAATTTATAGAGAAATCAATATCTCTCTTTGGGGGTAGTCCTGATATCTCCTTGAACAAATATTCCAAATATTTAAGGACTGAGTGATCCTCCATATTTGGCACCTTATCCATAGGTGCTTCCTTCGTATGAGCTGCAAATAATTGGAAACCCTTCTTGTAACACTTCTTCAGCTGCATTGCTGAGATCTCTCGAACAATAACTGCCCTAGGAATTCTTTGGAATATTCTTGGGTTCCCTACCTCATCTAGGCAAGTAAATTCCTTTTTATGACAGTTTAAGACATGATGGTGTTGTTCCAACCAATACATACCAATTAGACAGTCATATGAACCCAATGGAAGGATGTTAAAATCTTCCTTTGTACTTAGCCCATTCATGTCCAATGGACATGATTTAACCAACTCAACAACTTTTCTCTTGGCTCATGTATCTAGTTGTACCAACCAAGATTTCTCATGCTTGCTTCTTGGAAAAAAAAATATTTCCACAACTTTAGGATCTATGTAACTATGAATAGCTCCCGATTCTATTAAAATAGTAAAGGCATGGTTATTGATCATACCTTCAAATTCATTCATGTGTGATTTAAACTCTGCTTTCTTGTTGTCCAGGGCTATATAGATCCTAGTTACACTTTTGCCCATGTCCTCCACTGTTTCTGCTTGTTGTACATTGTGGACAGCTCTCACTTTGTCACTTTTGTGAGGAAAATATCTATACTTATGGTCTCCTTTACAACCCCAACATTGAATGGGTTCTTGCCTTGGCCTTTTTCCACCTACCTCAGTCATTCAGCGCTCTCTAAAAGCTGGTTGTCCTTGAGGATTGTTTCTGAAAAAGGGTGGCTTGTTCCCCTTCTACCTCTATTCCCTCTTAAAATTCTTCTTGTCTTCCCAAGCTCTTTGGAAAGTAGGCTTTCCTTTTTGCTGATCCTATAAACACTTTTCTCTCCTTATGGTTTCCTCCATAGTCTTGGGATCATAATATTGGATTTTATCACTGATGAAAGATGGCATCTCACTCAGGTACCTTTGAATCTTAACTGTCTCATCCTTGATGAAAGAGATAGAATTCAACAATTTAAAAAATCTCCTTTCATATTCCTCAATAGTCATGCTGCCCAATTTGAGTTTGAAGAACTCTTTCATATTTTTGTCATAATACCTCTTGGTCAGGTATTTCTTCTCAAAATGCTTCTTGAATTCCTTCCGAGTCACATTTTTCTCTTTGAGGTGTTTCACTTGCACCAACTAATCCCACCACATGGATGCCTTTCCTTTCTGTTGGTAGATATGAATTCTTCCCTCTTCATGAGAATAATAGTTATGAAATTGGAAGTATTTCCTCATGCCTAAAAACCATGTATCAACATCTTCATCCTTCTTGTGCTCTCCATAAAAAATAGGAGGTTTGATATTATTCATTTCTCCTTTCAATTCATCCACCCCATACCTCCTATGGTTTCTGAAAAGAGATGGACTTGAGCTACTGTGTTATCTCCTATGGGAATGATTTTGGGAGTGATGGTGATGTCTGCTACCACTCCTTGATCTTCCTTTTTCCTTAGGGTTCTGGTGGCTTCTTGATTTGCTAGAGCCACTGTCCTTATCCAACTTATTTTCAATTATTTCCATCCTTTTCATAAAATTCATATTGAAGTATTCCTACTATTCCTTGGCCTTCATAAGCCTCTCATTATCAACCTTGTGGATCTCGACAACTACCTGCAATTTTCTGAGGGTTTAAGCTAGATTTATGTCTTCCTCCTTTCCTCCTCCATGTCAATTGGAGTTGGTTTCTTCCATACCCAACTGGTCATTAATAACTATGATTTCATCGTATTGACTGTAGACTACCTATGTATCATCCATCACTCTTCACTCTGTGATGACTTTGATCCGAGAACTGTTAATTCTGCAAAAATGTGAAGACAACAAAACTTTGTCAGGCTAACTATTCTTAATAATTTCATGAGAACACGAACCATTCTGATTCGTTAATATATATCATACCTATTTTCTTCCGATTTCTTGAGAAATTGATCATTCAAATCCAATTTTTGGGTGAACAATTTTTGGGTGAAATTGATTCTTCCAACTCAGAGTCAAATTGGATCTTGGATCCATGATGGATCCCTTCTTCAGATTTATAGGCCTTCCTTACATCTTTAGGTGTAGGTATGTATAATTAAAAATTCCAAGGGCTCCTTCTCTAAGCCCTTTTCTGTTCTTTAAAACAAAATTTCGGGCGCTATCCCCTTTTCTTCGGCCCCCAAATTCATGTGACCATGAGCGGTGACCAAGAACTAACAAATAGGTGCTTATCCTATGCTTCGGGCCTTCGGGGATCCAAAACTTCAGAGGATATTCATTCATTACAATACATTTTCCCCGAATGTCGATTCTCCAAATACTCGGAGGACGTACATATCAACGATCCTTATTCCTTGTTTAGATCTATGGTGGATAGGAGCTCCAAGACTCTGAGCTTTGATGGTTTCCAAATAACTTCTCTACATATCTCGCAAAGTGCCAAATCATCGGAGATCCCCTCTCTTGCCTCCACATGTCATCTTCTGATCAATGGTCAATATTAACTCCAACCCTCCGAGAGTTCTTGACTCAAGTAACCTGCAACTCAAACCCCCCAGAGTACCACTTCTCTGGACCTTGGGATCTGACACCATGCATCCTCTGTGATCAATGATCAAGATGAAATCCAACCTTAGGGCCTCTGGAAGTCCTCGACCTCAACTATTTATGCCTTGAATCCTCTGGACTACGGGATCTACTGCCATGTGTCCTCTCTCGATGAATGATGAGGATTTACTTCACTCTTCGGAGCTTCGAGAGTTTTGATTTCCTCTCACTTCATTCCTTTTGAACGTCGAATTGGAGAAATCCTAGGGTCCACTTAGTACTGCACACCCAGGTGATACGTGGTAGATTCTAAGAAACAAACACATGGCCCAATCTGATGGGTGACATGTGTCAATTTCTAACTGGAAAAACATCCTTTCAAAAGCACAAAACACACTAACATGTGGCACGCATCTTGTGTTTCCACGTCACCCTAGGTGACATCACCAAGTTCTTCACTTTGGTGCTTCAAGACTTCGAGACTTCGGAGGTCCGAAAATTCTTCCAACAGTTTTCCCTCGAACGTCGAACTCCAAACTTCTTAACCTCCCGGGGCCCATGTAGTACAATTGTCATCAATCAAGGTGGTGACACATGGCCCCACCATCGAGTGACATGTGTCAAGTCCCAATTAGTACTAAGGGTCTATCAAAAGTACAAAAAATGTGACACGTGGCAGACTTAGGGTAGGTCCACGTCACCCTAGGTGACATCATCATTCCATGTCATATCCGACGCCTCGATACTTCAACGATTTCTTCTCATCAACATTTTTTTCAAAACTGTCAAACTGTCAAAAACTTCCACATCACCCTCAGTGATGTCATCATGTCACATCACTTTAATGAATCAGGACTTCGGGGATTTCTTCTCATTGACACTTTTTCAAAATTGTCGAACTGTTGACTTTCGAACAAGTCTACGTCACCCCTAGTGACATCATCATGTCACATCACTTCGGTGAATCGAGAATTCATGGATTTCTTCCCATTGAAACTTTTGAAAACCTATCGAACTGCTGACTGCCAAACAATTCCATGTCATTTTCGACGCTTCAGGACTTCAATGATTTCTTCATCGCGGAATATCCAACAGATTTCCCCGAACACCGAACCGCTGAATCACTTTGGGAAATCCAACAGTTCTCCTCCTCCTGAATGATCTATGGTTGAGATTCATTTTAAGACTTTAGAGCTTCATGCTTCAACTCCTTTCTCAACTAAACCTTAAAAACACACCGAATACATGAAGTCTAAAGGACTTTGATGGTTAACTATCGTCCATCTTCTCCAGATCTGATGGTTGTGAGGGATATTTCTTCTTCCAAATAGATCCAATGGCCCAAATTTACACTTTGTGGCCCAATACCATGATTTATCAAACTGTTATACCTCTTGATCTTTCCAAGCATGACAAGGTGTTCTCTTGGCACTCAGGAACGCTTTGAAATTCAAATTTTTTCCCTCTTGACAACAATTCCTCTGATATTTTTCTTCCATAACAACTTATATGTCCCAATTCAAGCTTAGTGCCGAAAACTGGGCTCTGATACTATATTGTAACGTATCCAACCATCTCAGATTGTAACATACCCAACCATCTCATATTGTAACGTACCCAACCATCACAGTGCCGGGCACGATCTACCAAAAAACTCTCTACTCTGTTCAAACTATGATATACATACATACATACATACATACATACATACATACATACATATAATGAAAATTTAATATATATATACATTCTTCTCATAGACAAATTTATGCGGCAGTGATAGTAAACACATACATGCAATAAACACAGGAAATTCTCAACAAATATTTCATGAAACTTAGTATCTCAGTGCAAATATTTTGTGTACATCTTAAAATGTGATCCCAACATATAATTCCTAAACTTTTATAGTGCATACATCATTGCTAGTCCTTCACGCTATGTAGTAGTGTAATTCTGTTCAGTGGTCGACAACTTTCTATTGGAAAATGCAATGGGATGATCCAAATCTCCTTCCCCTTGCTGAGCTAGAATTGTGCCTAATTCTATAGATGATGCATCTACGTGGACATGGAGATCCTTCTTCCAATCGAGAAAGACTAAAATTGGTGTAGCAACTAGTTTATTCTTCAAGGTATCCAAACTTTGTTGACATCCCTCGTTCCACTAAAACTTGACCTCCTTCTTCAGAAAATTTTCAAGCGAGACTGTGATCTACGTGTATCCCCTAATAAAATTTCTGTAGTACCTTGTATGACCCAATGTTGCTTGCAGTTATCTCACTGAAGTAGGTGGTGGTAGATTAACAATAACAACAATATTTGCAGGTGTTGGCACAGGGGCAAACCCAAGGTTCAACGCTTCAACAAAGCACCAAACAAACCCTAACTATCGACCCTTTCAACAACACCTGCAAAGTAGATGAAGTCTCACCCGAGGTAGAGGCAGGGGGAATTGTAGGACTCAAGTGTCTACAACCTAGCCGGGACACAGATTTGTGATCACAATACTTAACAAAGCACTCAACAATTAACATTCATTAGTCTTTAACCCTTATTCACATCTCAGGTTAAACCCTTATTATAGATCAACATAGTAGTAATCAAGCTTAATAACATCTAACCATTTACAACATAGAATCATAGCATATCTAACATTCATTCATATATAAAGCACTAAGCATTAATGGATCTACCTATCATGCATCAAGATTAAGAAAATAAATACATAAACAACATGAACAACATTGCACAAGCATGATAACATAGGATATACATGGTTCACCCCAGTGTGGGGCTACGTCCACCAACTCTTCTCTTCTTTATTAATCTCTTCCAATCTTCTTACATGCACCAAGCCACAGAGCCAACTTCGCAAAGGACGGGAGGTCTGCACGCACCTCGCCAGATCCTCCTTCCCTGAATTAAGTCAAGGCACAAATCCCTACACAACCTGTCTACACAAAGCACTACAAAACACTCACACTTAGCTCGGCAAGCCTCAACACGTTCACACACAAAACCAACTATTCATGCACTAATCCAAGTGCCACTTCATACTGACTTCACTCTAAGTCCTATCTACTTATTTATACATTACAAAAGGGGCCTAAACATGGGTGAACCCATGGGTTGACATCCCATACCCATTACATAAACCCTAAAATACCAAAAATCCCACAAAAGGGGTGCTATCTCCGCTTGCCTGGGTGATTCATCTTTGACTAGCCTATCAAAGTCCCAAAAATGGTCAAACAAGACCAACGTTTCCACAAAACTTGGTCGAGGGCCAACAAGCCCCCAATGCTCACCTGTGACTCGTCCCAAGTCACTCTGATCTGGGAAACACTACTTCAAAGGCCTCAATCTTAGCTCGAGCTACCTTGACTTGCTTCTTCACCAGGGCCTCCTGCTTGATGAACTCCTGAATGACTTGCTCAGTGACAGGCCCCTCCAGGTGCTATTCCACTGTGGCGACCACCTGTTCCAACTATGACCCTTGTCCATCGATCTCTTCAAAGAGAGTGAAAGATTTGTCTTGCACTGGTTGGAGTCTCTGTGTCACCTCCATCACTCTGCTCTCGATGGAAGTGACCTGCTACTGAATTACACACTGCTCCTGCGATCTCTTCATCTTCTAAACAACCATAAGCTGCTTTAGTTTTTCTTTCACAATCGACACCTACTTCTTCACCTTCTGGAGCTGTGCCTCTAATCTCCTCAGATCCGGGTCTTCTGCAAGGCGCTCATAGGTCTGCACACTTCGATTACTTAGTTTCTTACATTTCTAGGCCAACACCCTAATTCTTCCTACTGTACTCCTGGCAGTTTCTTCCCTCTGATCTCGCACTTCCTGCGGAGTGCTTGATATTGCTTGAATTTCTAGCTCTACTACTCATGCTTGAAGCTGATGAATGGCCTCAGTGAGATTCCCTACTTGGCTCTCAACTGTGTCTTCTTCTATCTGACCCAATCCCAGCATAGAGAGAACTTCTCTAGTCACTACCTCTCTAAACCCCATCTGCTCTGCGAGCAACTAGTCTTTCTCTTTTTGGATTTTCTCTCTATCCTCCTCAAAATTCTCTCTAATGTCATCTTTCTCTTGCTGTGCAACATGAAGTTTCTCTAGGGATTCCTCCTTTTCTTGCTTCAAGGCCTCTGTGGCCTGTTCTTTTTCTTCCTGTACTCGACGAAGGCGAGCCTCTATCGCATATTATATCCTTCGCAATTGGGTGGGCTCATCACCAAATTATACACCTTCTAATGATGATAGTGCAATAGACACTGCGTAGCTTGAATATATAGCTTGTTGTACCCTCTTCAGCTCCACCTTGATTCTGTCATACATCATTTCCTTCTTTGCTTCATGTCGCTGCAAGATACCCTCTGAAGCATATTCTACAGCTGCGATGATGAGGTCAACATCATCCACTGTGATCACATTCTGCTACTGAGGCTTATTGGCTCAGGATTTCTTCCATGCTGAGGGTTTCTTCTGAGAAACCTTCTGTTTCTTTGACATATTGGACTCTGTTAGGGGGTCATTTGGTGGTGTTACTTCACCCTTTTCTTTCTTGTCTTATTCCCCTTCCTCCTCTTGGTTTACTTTGTCGTCTCCTCCTCCTTCAGGTGAATCATACACAGTTTCCTCTGATGTGCTATTTATGTCCTACACTTCTTCCTTTCTCTTTTTTTTCTTAGCACTGCTTGGTCGATCATACTCAGTCTGGGTGACCAAGGGACTTTTGATGATGTCAGGGTCGGATAGCTCTGTATTCTCGATTGGTACAAGGAATTTAGCTGGCCATTCCTTGGTTATCTACTCCATATCTTCATTAGTCAATTTGTAGTAAGACTTCATCTCCTCCTTGCTTTCATCCTTGTGCACAGTGATGTAAATGAAGTGACGGTCTGCACATAACTTCTCTAGTGGCCTGTAAGTATGCAAGGTGTTCAGGGTCATTCGACAAAATGAATCGATGATGCGTGTGAGATGTAGGTAGTAAGTGTGGAACACTGCATTTGATTTCCACTGCTTCTCCATATTGCTCGTATACCACAAGGTGGTGAACCTTGCAGCCAATGGCTTTGATGGATTGAATTTCAGGAATCTCACTCCCTCGGACATCTCCCAAGTGACAAACGTAATGAGAATTAATAACCAACTGAAGTGGAATTCATAGCCTTGGTCCTACACTTCGTGGGAGTCCTTCTCCAACTCATTGATGAGGTATCTTGTCCAATTCATCTGTATTCCCTCGATGCACTTCCCTGTGAGGTCAATGATGAACCCTGTAACTTGCATTGGTCAGTTCTTCCTGACAATATTTCCAGTGATTAATTGACAAGCTAGGCACACTATGCCATATTGGATGGAGGCTACCTTGTAGCCTCACTTCCCCTTCTCCGCATCGCCATAGGATTCCTTTATACAATGCACCAGGGAGTGATCTGTAGCCTTCCCTGGGTATAATTGTTGAGGGTCTGATCCCTTCACACTCAATCTAGTGATCAGATGGATCAACGCCAGATCCACAGTCACACGCCTGTCTAACTAGTGATAACCTCCATGGTAGCATGACATGAGGAGTTTAACGCATGCATTAACCTCCTAATGTCTACCGAAGTGGGGGATATTCATGACGTTTAATTTCTTGGACCTCACAATCTCCTTAATCCATGGCTGGCGGACTATCTTGGGTTTCTTCCTAGTCATCTTGGTTAGGTATCAATGCGGTGCGAGAAATGCATGATTCTTTCGAGCTCCAAGGTTGAAATGACTGATCTTAAGATCAGGTATCAGTCCTAGCTGCGGTCTGACTACGCATATCCCCTTCGGGAGGTATGTAGTGATGGGCGTGTACTCTAAGTCATCCAGGACGCTATCACGACTAACCATGCCAACTAGAGGCAGGATGTAGTCGGGCAAGACTGACGAGATCTGCTTTGCATTTGGCGGATCGTTGAGATTGTTTCTTTTTTTATCAGTCACTTCTCGATTAGATAGATGTGCAGTCGAGGGGAATTCTTTCACTCCTCCCATCAATGAGGCCTGTATTCCTGTAGACATGACTCTCTCAGCCATAAGGTTGGTCAAGATCTCTTCTATAGATTTCTCTATTGCACTAAGGTCACTCGACATGCATGCTCATAATCGAATAACTTAGGTAGGCGAATAGACACTCAAGGTAATCGAATGGACGATGAGGTCTAGATAGTACATCGTGGTATGTGATAAATTCTTTGTGGGCTCAAATATCTCATTTTGCAAAAGTGGTCTCGATGCGGCATTTGACAAATTAAATAATAAATGGCGTAACAGATTCCTTCAACGGGTTGAAATGCCTTAATCAATACTAATCCATCCATTATTGCATGGTCCCAATGGTCCAATGGTGGTATTTCTAGAAATAATTTCATTTCTAGTCATTCCAGGGCATCGTTCTAATGGTTGGGATGCCTCCAATGGTCATATAGCTTCGCCGAGTCAAAGTTCATTCTGCGCAGTTTTGTTATTTCGGCGAGGTTCAAGTTCTGTAAGCCTACCTTCTGCAAAGTCTTCTTTGGAACTTCCTGCAGTCTTTCTAACTTTTCCTTCTTCTTACGAAGCTTTCTTGCCTTCTTTCCTGTGATCTAAGTCTCTGGGTTCCTCTTTCCATTCTTATTCTTATTTTCTCTTAGCATAGTAACTTTGCACTGTTGAGGGTCTTTCAAAGGGTTCAAATGTGATACTTCTTCTCTTACTATTTCTGGGGTAGGTTCTCTTCTCTCCTACATGGATAGGTTCTTTAAGCCTTCTTGCGTTCTTTCAACCTCGATAGCTAATTCTCTTGCCCTCAGTTTCTTCGACTTGTGCTCGTGTTCTTGTATTAGTCGCTCTATTTTCTTGGCTATGAAGTCCCTTAATTCTTTCTTTTTTTGTTCTGTGGCTTCCTCTTCTTCTTTCATTTGGATTTGATATTTCTCAATCCAGGGCTTTCCAAACATAAGTGCAAAAGGAGTGTTATTCTCAACAAACTTAATGACCTCAAATTATTCTTCAGTCGATGCTCCATGGGCTATCATAGGTACATGAGTAAGTCTTCCACATAGGGTTATCATCTTTCCTTTAAACAATCCTATCTCTCCTAATGAAGGAATCATAGTAGTCTTTCCCAAAATTTCCCAAGTGCTTTCTGGCATGATATTCACCTATGTTTCTTCATCTAATACACAGTTTATGTTGAAGTCTCCTATTCTTGTTTCTATGCACTCCTTCTCTTTTAAGATCTCTGGTAAACTGATGTCTCTGTGATCATTCAATGTTTCTTTCATCTGTAATAATATAGTCTCTGATTCTTTCTGGTGCTCTAGTATATCCTTAGTATATTGACCTTATTCATAGTTTTCTTGTCTCATGTTCATGTTCTCAACTTTAGCAATCATTCTAGGGAAATCCAAAACCTCATGACCAAAAAATTTACAACAAAGACAAGTAGGACCTATACCAGGGAATTCCTTAGCACGATGTCTCAGTCTTCTACAACTATAACAAAGTGTCAATCCTCTCTTTCTCTTAAACGCTCCCCAACCTTTCCTGTATTGCACACTGGGATCACAATGATGGACCTGCAATCTGCAGAAATTCTTTCTAGGGTACTGCACCTACTTGTTAGTCCAAAAATTCTTTCTATGCATAGGAATAACATATCTTTCACTAACTCTATCAAATTTATTCAGATCAATTCTTTCTTCTAGTCGTGCCCTAGTTTTCAGACTAGGAAAAAATCTATCAAACGTACCTAGATTCATAATTGCGAAGAAAAAAATTCCACTTAGCTTACCTTTTCCAGAGCACAAAGCTTTAAGATATTACCTCTTTTCTTCAGATCATACTTCTCTTCTTAG
>JASDQU010011008.1:291496-313533 GCA_032191745.1 Picea mariana | reverse complement strand
CAGAGTATTAAAGGAATTTAGATGTTCTGCCACAGAATCTCCATCTTCCATCCTAAGGTGATACAAATTCTTTCGAAGAAATAGCTTGTTTACCAAGGAATTTGATTGATACAAATTCCCCAACTTATCCCATAGTTCCTTGGCTATAGATTCTCCCAAGACATTCAACAAAACCGAATCTACTAGGTAGAGTCGAATAATACTCCTTGCTCTTCTTTCCAACTTCTCCCAATCTTCCTTCGACATACCAGTAGTTGGTGTGCTAGTATTTTGTGTACTATTAGGTTGTGTACCAGTAGCTTGTGTGCTAGTAGATGGTGTACCAATAGGCTGTGTACCAAGATCCATAGAGATCCATTGTTCTTTTTCTACAAGAAGGTCCTCCATCGTGAGCTTCCATAGCTCAAATTTTTTACTGTTGAACTTCTCTATCTTGATTCTAGATGAGCTCTCCATTCCTCTTTCTATACTTGAATCTCCACTACAAAAGCTCCCACTAAACCTAGGTTTATCACAGACCCAAGATAAACTTGATCTATCAAGACTGAGCCAAACCCTCAACAACAAAGGTGTCCCTCTAAAGCCAAAAATGAGCTCTAATACCACATGTAAGTTTTAAACCTATGAAGTAAAGCAATGCATATAGATTCTTAAGCAAAACATAATTTAATCAATGGCTCATACATAGAGTACACAGAGATTTTATACCGGAAACCCTCAACCGAGAAAACCTTTCTTATCTTCATTATATCAAATTTCACCATTCACTATACAATATATACAATGTTTTTAGGTATTCCGTAGATAACAAAACCCTAATCCCTAAAACTGGGATTATTTTTAGTAAACTACTGAAAATAGCAAAATCCCCTAAAAATAGAAAAAACCGCCCAAAACAAATTTGGGGACACTGCCCCGAACAGTGCGCGTAACTAGGGGGGGGGACATACGCAGTTGTCATATCTAACATGCCCACACACACACATGCAAATAATATAACACATACCCAACACTAAGCTTGTCATATTTGGTGGAGAATTTGATTTTGCAACTCAGAAACTATTTTTTGAATTCAGAGAATTTTAGTCTATGTTGGAGGGGCAAGTGATCTAGGTTTGCTCTCCATATTCTCCATTTTGAAGATAATGGTCCATTAGCTCAGTATTTATCCACCTACACACCATGACTTGATGCTAAAGTGGATTTGATAGTTCATTAAGTTGGATTGTCCTGTAGCCATGGAAGTTGTTGCCATGAATATTCCCAAAATAAATTTGATTTTCCATCACCAACTTCCCAAAAAATATGTTCTTGAATTAGGATTTTTTTTCCATGTAGCAATCCAGATGATAGATCCCACAGTTACCATTCATCCTAATAAGTTCATTTTCCAGAATGTTGTTAGCATATTTGTGTTTCCATAATCGACTCCATATTTCTCCTTTTTGTTGAGTCTAGTGCCACCAATTGTTTTCTCCAAGGACTTTGTTGAGAGTTCCAAGGTTTCTAATACCCAATCCACCTTTTTATTTAGGAAAACAAAAAGTCTTCCAAGCAAACAAATCCCACTTTTTGGTAGCTTTGGTTCCTTTCCAGAGAAAATTTTCTTCAATGGATTGAATAATTTTCATAATACGCTTAGGGGAGGTCAAAGAAGAGAAGGTGTATAAAGGGGTGGCCTGAAGGATAGATTTTAGGAGAATGAGATGTCTAGACAAATTCATAGAACAAAAAGTCCAACTGGCAAGTTTTTTTCTCGGCATGGATATTAGGTCTTCCCAAGGATCATTTCCAACATCATAAAAGATAAGAGGTATCCCTAGATATTTGGACAGAAGGGAGCTCCTAAAGAATCCTAGGATGAATGAAATGTGTAATTTAATATTCATATGGGTATTGAAGAAGAAAATTATGTATTTTAGTTGGTTGATGCACATACCCGAGGCCTCCATGAAGTTATCTAGAACGTTTTTTATGGTTATGGTCTTCTGAGTCGTGGGGGTCCCCATTTACATGGTATCTTTCACAAACTGGCTATGAGTGACTGGATGATCATGGGTGTGAAATCTAAGCCCTCGCAACCAACTATATTTTACCTCATCTTTAATACTTTGGCTAAGACCTGCTTCCATTAAAATAAAAATGAAGGGGGAGGGATGGTCTCCTTCGAAGATTCTATGAGAAGGATTGAAAGGATGAGAAGGGGCATTGTTGATAAAAATGGCAAAAAAGGTTGAAGAGATGAGTGAGAGGATCCAATTGACCCATGTTTGATGAAATCCATGGGATATAAGGATAGATCATATGAGTTTCCAACTAATTTTTTCAAAGGCTTTCTAAAGATCCAGTTTGGGGATCATTCGCTAGGTTTTAGTTGTCTTCAGCGAATGAATTATCTCATGGGAAATTATAATGTTGTACATAATATGTCTACCTTCCACATAAACAGACTATTCATGCCCTATAAGGATATGCAGAAGGGCCTTCAAGAGAGTAGAAATGACTTTGGAAAATATTTTATAAATGAAATTACATAGGGAAATGGGGTAGAATTGTCTAGGTTCGAAAGCTTTGGTCTCTTTAGGAATCAGAGTGAGGAAGGTGGAATTTAGTGCTAGCATAACTCCTGATATTATTTGAGGATCTAATACCAATACCTAGACATTGTTTTTGACAATGGATATAAATTGGTGAAAAAAACCAGTTGTGAAACCATTTGGTCCCAGATCCTTTCCCACAAGCATTTCCTTGATATCCACTTCAACCTCTTCCAAATAAATAGGCCATAGGAGTCAGACATTGTGATGATCTGTGAATATCCTAGGAATCTATTGGGAAATGGAATGGATAGCATCAGATCTGTCTAGTTGAGGTTCTATTAGCAACGAACTAAAAAAAGAGACCAGTTCATGTTCAATATCCTGATGGGAAGAAAGAGAATTTCCTTGAGATTTTTTGACTTGAAGGATGTGGTTGTACTACCTTCTTTGAATCATGGATCTATGGAAGAATTTTGATTTTTTCTCTCCTTCCTTGATCCATTGAATTCAATATTTCTGTCTTCGAAGGACTTCTTCTTGTTGGTACCTCTCTTCTAGCCACACACAAATTTCTTTCTCTTTCTTTTGGATGCCTTCTATGTTTCCTACTAAAATAATTTGTTTGTTGAATGTCAACCATGATACTTTATAAGTCCTCTTTTCCCTTAAATATGTCCCCAAAAATTATTTTGTTCTAGGATTGGAGCTATTGTTTGAGATGTTTTAGTCATTTTTGGAAGTTGTACATCAAGGTTCCATCATAAACATTTGCATCCTATCACCACTATTTGATATTTGCTTGGAAATCCAGATGAGAGAGCTATAATTTTTCAAAGAGAAAGGGTTTCTTGAGAGGAGAACCTACAATATTGACAAGAAGACAAATGGGCTAGTGATATGACCCTACAACTAGGAGAGTGTTGGATATTGGGTGTAACTTGATACGAACATAAAAACAATAATATAGATAATCAAAGAGAAAATAAGATTTCGAAGAAAGAAAAGGCGGTGTCCAAATACACCTTTAAAACACTTAAGCACAACACGTTGTGATCAAATCATCACAATTTATGTTGTATATCTTGTACACAACAATGATATTGCCAATTAATTGATGATAATGACCCATAGGGTCTTCGTTTTATAGCTTCAATATCTAACCAACTTCCTTGAAATTGAGAGGATCTTGTCCACATATAACCATCAATTATTAGAGTTAACTCTATCAAATCCATGTTGTCTAGTCAACTTGACAAGGATGCTCAAATTGACCATCCATGCGTCCAAGTCGTAGCCAATTTCTTGGTTGGTTGATCCACCAACTGACTATCTTCGAAAGTTGGTCAATTTTCTGATCGACAGACTTGTCAACTACTCGATCGACTAATGTAGAGATCTGGTCGATTGCTCAATCAACTATTTCCATATGTAGGTCGACCAACTGACCAACTGATTGTAAGAGAAGAGTGATGAACCATCATGACTTTATGTTCCAACACCCCCACATTAGCACGCAACTCTAGAGAGTCAAGAGGTGAAATTATGTCAATATGACACCCCCCCCCCCCATAATTGCATCTTCCTGAATCCAAAGCATCATACAGAGCTTCATAAATCAAGATTCAAATAAAGTCTTAGTGAAAATATCAACAACCTAATCATGTGTTCTATAATATTCAAAAGATACAAAATTCTCATGAACCAAATATATCAAATAGCGAGCATGTAGCTTAACATGCTTCATCTTATTGTGGGAAACATCATTTTCAACAACTTGTATGGCACTCTGATTTTCACAATAGATTGTAGTCGAGTTATGAACGGGAAGGTCAAGTTCACCCAGAAATTGGTAGATCTAGACTACCATTGTACCTGCATGAACGATGCCATAATATTTTGGTTCTATAGTCAACAAGAAGACTACCTTTTGTTTGTTATACAATCACACCAATGGTCCAGAGTTGAAGTAAAACACATACCTAGAAGTATACTTATGATCATCACTATCGCCAACCCAATCGCCAACCCAGTCGGAGTTAGTGAAGCCAACTAGCGAATATGAACTTCGACAATACTTGATACCAAAATGAGTGGTACCCTTGAGATAACAGACAATTCACTTGACTTATTTCTAGTGGCTTTTTGATCCAGGATTTTTTCATCGAAGTGACTTATAAAGAATTGTATTAAATGAGAATAAATTAAAGTGCACCATAAAGAAGGAAAAATCTCAATAATGAAAAGACATAAGCATCAAATTTGAACACAAAACTTGATAAAGGAGTTCCTCCCTGGTGGACTATGTCTCTGGGTCTTGCTCTCAAATGGATAGGCCTTTTTATTAACTCAGAAAAAGAATTTGGAAAAATACATAAGTATACCTCATTCTGAAATTAAGCTGCAGACGTTTTTCTCATATTAGAAAAAAGACAACACCATTGAATTTGTGGCGTCGAATTACCCAAAAATGACTATCTCCACACCTCAATCCGACTTTGGCACTCCTAGGCCCTTGAGAAATATCGTCTCGGTTTCCATGCCTGCTCCCTGCAATTAATTCTCTGTACTGCGTCTCAAAAATCATGCTCGATTGTACCATCGAGCACCCTCCCCATGTCCATGGTAAGACTCATCATTTAAGTGAAATTTCGGGCAGACTAACCAACGATTGGCAGATTCTATTGTAAGGCGTTTGATAGGGGGAGGTCCCGGGGTCAAGCCCACGAGCCTCCCGTTTTGGGTTTATTGTTATGATATATATATATATATATATATATATATATGGATTGGAACCATCTCCAAGTTTGGAGCATTGTTTAGACTTGTTAGATTTTTAGTTTGGCCGCCAGATTTGGCGGGCCCCATTTTTTAATTTTGAAAATTCATTTTTAGGCCCTCATTGGAAGTTTTCACACTACCATGTGGCAGCCAACCAATGGCCCATGCCATCCACTTGCATAGTAACCTACCATGTCAGCCTGTCACATCCCGTAGAGTCTTACACGTGGTTGTACGGACTGCCATGTGGCACTTCCTCATTGGTCCATGGATTGACCCGAAAATGTCGAAAACGAGTGACACATGGCAGCCTCTAGTGCTGCCATGTCACCATGTTGATGTTAGCATGACATGTGACATGCTCTACATGTGCCATGTACACTGTACAAATGCTAATGTCATCCTTACTAATGATTATGTCAACAGTACGAATGTTGACTCATCCCTGCTAACTGGGTTGGGTTGACCAAAACTTTGACTGCAAATATATTTCGATCTGTAACCTTGTTTGAGGATTCGTTTACACCGTTGGAAATCTTGTGACATTCTTTTCGCGATGATTCCAATTTCACTGAGTTTTGAGGACTTTGAATTTTTTCCCTTTTTCTGTCTACTAAGGCCATTCTAAGCTTCTTGAGTTGCTTCTGCGAATTTTGAGTTGTCCATAGTCTTCTTTGGATCCTTTTTGGATCACGCCTTCCCACTGAGAGATTATTGGATCACCAAAATATTTCATCAACCAACATATAAGTGAGGGAAGAGTTCCCTCACCTTATCCTTCTCAATCCACTTTTCCTTGCTTGGATGTGTTCCCTTTAAGCCTACTCGAAGATAATAAACATCACTCATGTGTGAAGTCCTCATCCTTTTGTCCAGGATGATATCTTCCTTTAACTCATCCAAGTACTCAGGAGAAAACTCATCAACTGAAGGTATCCAAACTTCCTCACCCTTATCCATGATTATGGGAGGCTCAAAAAGTTTCAAGTTCTCCAGATTTACAACTGATTATATCAACATATAAGCTGGAATATCTAGACGAAAAGAATTGGTACCACTTTTCTCCAAAATAGTGAAGGGTCCATAATGGATGGGATTGAGTTTCTTTCCTTCACCCTTCAATATTTCCTTGTTGATGTGAAGCCATACCTGGTCTCCAACCTGGAACTGATGATCAAACCTATGTTTTCCATGCCAATCTTTATACTGTGCTTGACTTTTCTCCAACTGTTCCCTGACTGCTTGGTGTACCTTTTGGATCCTCTGGATGAAATTGAGGGCTTTATATTCATTTCTTTCTTCATTTGAATCGACATCTCTCCCATGCATCAAGTCCAAAGGAACTTTAGGTAAATACCCAAAACATGTCTCGAAAGACGAACACTGAGAGGAGGAATGTAAGGCTCAGTTGTAAGCATGTTGTATATAGGGTATGTTTTCATCCCATAACTTGGGATTCTTGCTGCAGTAGCCTCAAAGAAAAAGTACCACTGTTCTATTAACAACCTATGTCTGTCTGTCGATTTGTGGATGGAAAGTAATGCTCCTCTTCAACTTGGTGTCCATCATTCTCCACAAGCTTGTCCAAAAATCCCCAAGGAATCGAGTATCTTGATTCGAGATAATGGATGTGGGTAACCCAAAGTGAACCCAACCATACTCAAAGAAGAGACTAGCATTCTTCTCAATAGTGATCTTCTTTTTACATGGAATTAAGATACACCTCTTCTTGAACCTATTCACTACAACATACAAATAGTCATGAACCCTTTTTGACATTGGTACACACCCTACAAAATCCATGGAGATACTTTCTCATGGATGGGATGGAACAGGCAGTGATGAGTATAGCCCCAGTTTTATATTAGTGGACTTACAAGTAGAACACATCACACACCCCTTTACATATTTAGTTACAATTTCTTTCATCTGAGGCCAGTGAAAAAACCTCTGTAGATGAGCCATAGTTTTTCCTACCCAAAAATGCCCAGACACAAGAGAAGTGCGAGCTTCTCGTATTACATGGACTCATTCACTTGTAGGAATACATAGATTTCCAAGATGGTAGAGTATTTTTCCCTACAGACAATAGTTCTCTATCGATGCACCATGGGTTAGCTTCTCATATATTTCTTTAAAATCTTCATCAATGGCATATTCTTCCACATAGCTATCATGAGATAAAGAAGCATTCTTCAAATTAATAGAATTAGCAATAGGAGGTATGGAAAGCATATCAACTACCTTGTTACTCGTACCCTTTTTGTACTTGATTACCAACTGAAATTGTTGTAGGAAACCCATCCATCTGTAATGTTGAGATTTTTGCAGTTTGGTTTGTGCTTGGAGATATTGTAAGGGTTGATGATCTGTATGTATGATTTTTTCCTTCCCTAACAAGTAGTGCCTCCATTTATTTACGCTTTGAACAAATGCATACAACTCTTTATCATATGTAGGATATTTAACAACAACTTGGTTAAAATTTTCATAGTGGTAACAAATAGGCTTACGATATTGCATCAATACTACACCCATGGCATATTATCTAGCATATGTCTCGATATTGAATGGATGTTGAAGATTTGGCAGTGCTAATACTAGTGCGGTACTGATCTTTTCCTTCAAAGTGTTGAAAGATTTTTTTTGCTTTCCTCCCCATTGAAAGGTGTTCTTCACACTAGTTAAGGCATACAAAGGAGTTTTTATAAAGGGGGATTTTGAAATGAATCTCCTCCAATACTGAACTGCACCTAAGAAGCTCTGTATTTCGGTTACACTTTTGGGCTTAGGCCAATTTACAATTACATCAATATTGGAAGGATAAATTTTCAATTGTCCTCCTCCTACAAGTGCAGTCTTACTAAGTACCTAAGTACACAAGTGCAGTCTTACCAGATTCACATTTGGACAATTCTACACACAAATTTTCCCTTTGCAAAGTATCCAATTCTTTCTTTACATGCATGTTGAGCTCTCAACACACCCTAAAAAAGTCTCTGTCGAACTCTACTTTTTGGGTACCACTTATTGTTTAATTCGGAACAATGTTTTCGCTTATCTTTGTTTTCTACAATTTCTCCTTGATTCTTTAAATTTTTCCCTGAACATGTCAAAACCATCACAACTTAAAGGGAGTAACATTTGAATAAAGAATCAACCACTAAGTCGTTTCAGCTGACGCGTCCAAATTTCGGCACTCGGAAGAATCAGAGGTGAAATAAAATCATCCTAGAAAACTAAGGATGTCGATCGCAGGTTTTCGTTGGCATCGGTAAACGGGGAGTTGTTATTTCGTGATAAGAATTGCACAAGAAAGTTGTCGATGATCGACTTCATTCAGCATCAGTGAAATGTGAAAGGAAATAGTCGTTTGCGGGGAAAGGGAGGAATCGCCGACGACCGATCTCGTAAAAACATTTCAACATCAACGAATTTCCAAGAAGCTAGCCCAAGGGAAAGGATGCAATAAGTCCATCCCCGGTTACTAACCCTTGATATCTAATTGACATCGGTGATTACTAGGCTGGGATAGGAAGCGCGTAAATGAAAGAAGGTTACCACCTCTGTTAGCACTCGTGAGTCTAGTCACTTATCTTTATCTGCCACGTGTCACATCAGAACCATTCAACGAAAGCAATCAGCGTTGGTGGTTTTTCTTTTGTAAGGAGTATCAATGAAGAATCTCGTAGCTTTGTGTCGATCCCCGACTTCCCCTTTCAGAAAATGACACGATGGGACATTTTAGCTCTAAAATACACTAGATATGATGCATTTAATTGATTGATTAATTCCAAGATCGCGCATTAGTATCTAATTTGTGCGTAAATCCCAATGATCGTTTTAACCTGTAGATACAATGCATCTCCCTCTGTGCCTCCGCTATCAACCTATGTAAAATTGATTGCAGAGAATTGGCGATAAGTAGTTTAAATTTCGTCCCATTACTTATATTGACAACTTGATGCGACTGGTAAGTTCTCTCTCATTATATTACCCTGAATTTTTATGAGCCAGAGCATTCTGCATGCAAAGAGGTCTGGAACATCCAAAGGAGCAAGACGAATGACCCGGAGAAGGCTTCCAAGGTATAGTGAGTATTAAGCAACAGAGTTTAGCAAGCATACGGGTATGTACCAATCTAGTTTTGATTTCATTTCACATATAAATTAAGATCTAATATTATTCTATGTGTTGGCCCTAATTGAGCATATTCGATTGCAGGAACGATGCCTCCAAAGAAACCTACCACCAGGAAATCTCCTAGAGTCCCAAATATGCAAGAATCATAAATAGGAGAAGGCTCCTCCCCAACCGTTGCAAGGAAATTGGAATTCACTTTCAAGCTAGTGTTGATCATCAAGATGACCACCAAAGAAGACTTCACTCAGCCCCTGGCCTTTGGGGACAGAGAGGCGAACATTGGGACCAAGACAACATTCCCACGATGGGAAGACCTGTTCAATTAAATAAAGCACGAAGAATTCCCCAAGTATGCCCTGCATAGCGATCCTGACATGGAGAAGCTGGATGATGAGGTCTTCGTCAACATCCACGAGGATTACCTACACATGGTGGCGAGTAGGACTTCGGTATTCCCTTGCATTGAAATTTTAAAATGGCTCATTGATCATAGTGATGAACAGAAGTGTGTAATTAATGATGATAATGGTCAAATCGTCAGGGTTTTCCTCCCAGTAGAAGTCCAAAAGTATTACAAGCTCAGGGAGCGAGATGAAAGTTTGAACAAGGATTTTGTTGTGAAGTTTTATCAAAAGCATGACACCAACAAAATCATGGAATCCTGGTGGAGAGAAGACAAAAAATTTACCAACTAAAACTCCGGCTGGTAACCGATGGCCAACCTCAAACAACCTTATATCTATCTAATGGCTCTCCTTTGTCGGTTGCATCGAGAGAAAGATTTCTCCAGGTTTTCGGAGTCATGGATGCCTTTGGTTTATATAGTCGCCATCTCTGGAACAAGCTTCAACTGGGATGTGATCATCTCCAAAAATCTTAGCACTTGCATTCTATAGGCTCAGCAGCCGAAGGAAGGAGAAACTCTTGCCTTATACATGGCGTCTTATATATTTTACATCATCTGTGCAAGAAATGTCTTCGTAGGAATGAACCTGAGCTGGCACACTTCCGAGCTCTCGGTCCATGTCTATTTTAGCATCTTGTGGGAGAATAGGTATAAAATATCCTACTCTCTCATTTGTGACCAATTTATCGCACCTATTCATTTCTTACTATTCAAGAAGGAGTGCCTAAGGTTGTCTGATGCGGCCAAAAACGTTATTTTGAAAGTTGGTCACTGATACCTGGACCAGCATGAAACCTACATTAGGGTTTTCAATGCCATAGGAGCACCACATTTGCTACCTATATATGTCCCCAATCGTCTGGTACTAGGGGAAATATGTTACCAAACTATATTGCAAGGGTACAATGCCACTTTGGTGAAGGATAAGAAGCGGGCATTCATACCCTATGGGTTTCATATCGGCTTCTACCAAGTTAAAGACACTACACAAGACAAAGAAGAGGGATTAAGTCAATTGGAATTTCAGTTCCAAACAGGATGTTTTCACAAGAACGATCCCAAGGGTCTGGTCTCGAAACATGCATCACAAGTATCGTCTTGTTGGCCTTATTCCCACGACCAGTTTGAGGATGAAATCTTCACTGAAAACGCTCAAGATTAGGATGAGGTAGTGGCAAGAATGGCCAACCCCAAAGTAACCAAGTTCAAGGCCATGAGTTGGGAGGAGAAAGCGGCGTCCTTGGATGAAAGAGTGCAAAGAGAGAAATAAATTTTCAAGACTAGGGAAGAAAGGGTAACATTCGAATCGACCGAAACGATGGAAGCTCCCCAAGAATCCCCTGTATAGAACTGGAATTTTCTCAGAACTCTAGGTGCAAGGGAAAGAGTGACACTATTGATCCAACATGCTCAGCAAATAATGGATCTGGCATCGAATGATCCAACCCTCTTATCAAGCGTTCCAACCAGTAACCCAGAAGAGAGATTAGTAAGAGTAGGTGGCGCTGAGCCCATAGACCCCGATAACATCAATGGGTCAAATGACCCTGAATCCACACTGTTGCCAGCCGATTCACCGGCAGACACGACGACTCAATCAAAGTCGGGTCAGGTGTTAGTTGAAACCAGTGTGCCTAACCCTCTGTCTAAGTTCATAGATATATACAGTGATGATGAGAGTCCAGAGGCATCTCAAAAAACCTATGTTCATGTAGAAGAAGAGAAGGAAGTTGAGGAAAAAATACCTCTTGTTCCCGATGTTCAGAGTCAAGAGGACACACGAGAATAAAAAAGAGTCGAAAGTGGCTTAGACACAGAAACGCCCGATGCACCAGAGACCCGAGCAAGTAGTCCCAAGGACAAGTTAGAATTGGACGTGTGAAAATAAAGATCCCCGCAGAAGGACATCGGCGATGCCACTACTGGAATACAAGAAACTATTGAGCTCGCTCCTGACACATCCATCCCACTTGATACTCAGGTCCCCGATAAACATCGGGAAGAGGTTGGGCGTTCGGAGAAAAACAAGGAGGTTCAAGAGTCTAATCTTGAACAAATATATACCACCGAAAGCCTGGGAAACACGCTCACATGGGGGACCAATAGATACTAGAGCCAGTAAACGAAGTAGCAGACATCTATGCGATCTCCTATGATCAAAAGAGGAAATCCATCATACAAAGGACTGCTAAGAAGAGGAATATTACTGCGGACCATTCTATTTTGGTTACCACAGAGGAAAGCTTGATCAACATAGCAGATGTTCGCATGTCTGAACTAATAGGCATGGGAAGAGCCCTCTCTGATGCTGCCCGGGATAGGGCCAGGAGGGATGAAAGAGAACTAGCTGATACTCTGAAGGAACTTGAACACTTTCACCATATTGTTGAGTATTATAAAGACACCACACAGAATCCGACATATTTGAAGAGTGATTTTTTAGGAGTTTACAATGAGTACAAGAAAGAAAGAACCCTGTTAATTGAAAATATAATTGAATTCCAAGAGGATACTCTCATGGCTCTCAGAGCATGCAAGGAGATGGAACGATGGCATGAAAGAGCGCAGCAAGCGGTGGAAAAACATGAATATGTTGAGGCCGTCCAATAGGGTCGAAAAAAGGAAGAACATGACATTCGAATGTTAAGAAAAAATAGCCTCGACCGCATAAAAAGATCCGTAGAATACTGGACTAAGATGTCCCGGGACCCACATCGAGAGATCCAAGAACAATATGCCAAGTGCCAGAAGCAGTGGGATAAACTTAATAAAGTAATGTAAGATATTAAGCTCCCCGAGTTCGGCAACCCCAGTGATTTTATCGACATAAGAAACGTGCTCAAGATGTATGCCGAACAAAATTCCCTATGGGCCGAAGAGTGTGTGAAGGTAGCCGATGTGAGCCCAGGACAGGTGCGATAATTCACAGAACACCCAGTCAGAGCTAAAACCATGTTGCAACAGTTGAATTCCACCTTGATAAAATACCGAGCGGATGTAGCAGACATCAGAGGGATATATGCAGCCCCAATGGAACAACACAAATTCTCGTGGGCCCATACTTGTGAAGAACTCTTTATCAGATGGTCCGATTATGAAAGAATCCACCCTTTTCAAAAAACAACCTGGGTGGACTATTGAAAGACTGTCAGATGATGACGCCACGTGGTGATTTTTTATTACCTCAAATTGTATTTTATCATTAATTATTGTTAAGACTTTATATTATAAATAGGAACATCAACCGATGGTCTATAGGTTGATGGTTTGTTGCAAGAACTCTTTACTTTCTAGTTGTTAAGAATTTTTTTGGAGATGCTATGAATGAAGAAGTCCTTCTGGACCAGAGACGAAGTTGTTTTCATCATAGTTCTGGAGAAGAACTATTTCCTATTCAGTTCATGAGTAGATGTAACAAGTAAGAGCTATCGAATATATTGTCAAGTTATCTGGTGCAATTGCTTTTTTGTTCTTTTCTCTAATGATGGAAATGATGAATCGTTGTGTGGATATATGATGAAGGATTATGGTAGATGAATTATTTTGCTTGCTATTGATCTTATCATATAAATTTTTTCTTCTAGTAATTAGTATTCTCAAATAGTAATTGGATGCTCACATGGTTAACATATTATTACTAGGCCTGTGGTATAGGATTATTGTTTGCATGTTTGAGCAGTGGGTTATCCCAAGCTTAGCCTCTTCTACAGTAGTTAAATTTTCTCTCATTTTGTTTCTTGGATAGTTTGGGTTAAAATCTCATCCAGTGATCGAGTGCTCACACGGTTAAAGTATTATTACTAGGCCTGTGGTAAGAGATCATTATCTGAATGCTGGAGTGAGGGTTATCCCAAGCCCGACCTTTCCCAATCTTTAGACTTCCTTATCGTTGTGTGGTCAAGTTGGTTTATACCAGATTTTTCTCACATTTATCCTAACTAAAGAGAAAATACCAAAAGAGAAAATCTCGATTGAAGGAGATGCCTCCATAAGAAAACATAAATCCCATCGATTAAATTGGTCGGATCGCAAGATCTGGAGAACCATTCCAATCACAAACATTGCAGAGTCTAATTGGGCCTTGGTGGCGGGTTTGGTTCCTATTGTTGAGTTAAGGGGTTTAAGACCCATCAACATAATTGGCACTAGAAGGAGGGCCTGAGAATGAATGGTTGAATATGTAAGTTATATGATATTCTGAATAGCCTATAGATTCGTAACAACCCACATGCATGGATAGTCATCCAACAGACAACCCACCTTTACCGAGTTCTCCCGAAGTGGATAACTCGCCCCACTCCGGGGAAGGATATCTTCACCCTGAAATACCTTACGCCCTCCCTCACAAGGAAGTGAATCAGTTTATAAGGATTACTAGAGCTTACGCCCAGAAAATCAGCGCGTTGCCATTCACCCCCATTCTCCCTCGAAGAAAACAACATGGTAGACTAGTGGTCAACACTCCCGATGAATTTTTTATACACTCTATCGAAGACTTAATAGACTTCGCGATCACCGAAATCCAAGAACCTCTTGACCTCATACCTGAGATGCCAGTCGGCGACATCTCTGAACCTAACAATCTTTCGAAGGAGGAAGAGCCTAACTCTAGCTCCGAAGATATGGAAGAGAACAATGGTCATGAGGAGGAGAGAGAAGTTCCACTTCAAGGTGACAAACCTTGGTTGGTCGAGGATGTTGTGGTTGTCCCTGGACGAATACACAATATCCTTAGGCACCCAAAAAAGTTGCTCCCCAAGTATGATTCTGAGACCTCGGGATTCCCCGAAGATCATATCAAGAAGTTCATACTCGCGATCAGGCTTATGAACGTTCAACATGAAGACGTGGTATGTAGAATTTTCCCCTACACATTTGAGAACTTGGCTTCCACTTGGTATTTTAACTTTCCAGTAGGATCCATAACCAGTTGGACTAAGTTCCAAAAAGACTTTCTAGACAAATTTTCTGAAGAAACTACCATGGGAGCCCTTATGGACAAATTGTTCACAACCACCATGACCCCAAAGGAAAGGGTCAAAGATTTCAATCAGAGATTCACGATTATCCTAAACAAGTTCTAGCCCATGGAAGCACTGGCTCAAGAGTTGCAAATCAAGGTCTATGCTAACGCTCTTCTAGCCTCTATTTCCATGTTCGTTAAAAGAGTCGCTAAGCAAACCCTCTCGAAGTATTTTGAAGAGGCCAATATGATAGAGTTCCAGATGAAATGGGTGTAAGGAAGGCCAGGAATCTCTAGCGAGAAAAGAAAGCCAACCCCCTCCCAGGAGAGGACTCCTCTTGACTAGACCGCTAGGGAATCTGACTGAACCAACTCCCGATAAGGGTAATGGGGATATAGAATACCTACAACGCATGTTCAAGAAACTATCAAATGAGATTATAGATATGAAAAGAAATGTGGGTGAGGGAAACCAAGGCCAAAAACCCTATAATCCTTTCATTAAAAGAAACCAGCCTTTCAAAGCAATTGAACCTCCCCCAACCAACCTAAACATTGACTTAGGGAATGTCGCATCTAATTCTTTATGTACTTACCACCAAGAGAACCACTCAGAAAGGGAATGTCCTTAGTGGGTCAACACCATGAATTTAATGGCCAATCATTTTCTGGGCAAGATCTCTCTGACCGAACCACCCAACAGTTCGACCTTTAACATTGTCGATTAGGAAGAGGCTGACCCACCACAAGACACGGCCATGACGATATGGGATCCCGACGTGATCGCGTCTTCCGACGATCTATTTAAACCTTAGGCACCACCCACAGAGATATCGGTGGTACAAACACGTAGTAAGGGTCAACCCCGCCCAAAAGATACCGATGTCACCTATGTCTCACAAAGTAAATTAACTCCCGATTGCCCGAGAATGCCTATCGCTCCCAGTAAACAACCTCTAAGCATCCATACGCAGGAATATCCTAAGCTAGATTATAACGTAGTCGAAGATTTGAAGAAGCTAAAAGCTAATATATCAGTTATGGACGTATGTAGAAACCCTAAGCAGAAAGACCTTCTGTTGCAGGCTCTAAGTTCGGTAGAAAACCCGACCACTGGTGATGGTCGAGAGAAGAATCTACCCCCTCTATATTTGGCAAGAAAAATAACGATAAACACCTGCTCAGAAGGCAGGAAGGAGAGACTTTTCGTGCCTCCTTTCATTTTAACGTTCGAAGTCTTCAATAGGAATCTTCACAATTGTCTGGTAGATTCTGGAGCGTCTTCTAATGTCATGCCCTTGGTCATTTGTAATAAACTAGGTGTTGTCCCTCTCAAAAGAGATAAACATGTTATACAACTAGACAGAACCCAAGTCAAGGTTATGGGGGAACTCAAAGATGTGATGATCAGGATAGCGACACACCCTAGTTTCGTGAAGGTGATTGATATCATTGTAGTAGATATTCCTGAGGCATATGGGCTATTATTGAGCCGATATTGGTCTGAGAATCTGAATGGATACTTTAGTATGGACTGGGCACACCTTTGGCTACCACCGAAAGGATACAAGAACATGATTTGAATTGATAGGGAGAGATATCTGAAGCATACGATCACCAATCTAGAAGCCCCTAATGAACCAACCTCCATGGATTTTCCCATATTGGGTAATTATTCTTGTGACTCCTACTTCGGGAACTTCTCTCCCCTCATATCCAATGTTCTTCTTGCCCAAAACTCTGAGCTTCCTTTCCAGGAGAAATCACTGATGCCGACAGAAGATTCTCTCTTTTTTCAAAACCCTATTCCAAGTTAGGTGGAAGGAAAGGGTGGACAACATAACATCAACAATGGTGAAGGAAGGAATGATTGTCATTCATGTATTTTGACCCTCTATTTTGATGGATCCAAGTCACAAGAAGGATTAGGAGAAGGGTGCATTCTAATCGACCAAAGGGGTAGGCATCATTTCTTGTCTTGTAGGCTAGAATTTGAGTGCACCAACAACACTGTCGAGTATGAAGCCCTGGTGCAAGGGTTAAAGAAAGCCATATATCTTAATGTCAACGAATTAAAGGTTTTTGGAGACTCAGAAATCATAATTAGACAAGCAAAAAAGGCGATACATTGCAATTCGCCCCACCTTAAGAATTACCAGTAGGTGTTGCATAGGTTAATAGAACGCTTTGGAGTTTTCAACATTGCCGCAATCCCCAGGGCAAAGAATACCCTTGTCGATTCCCTAGCCACAGCCGCTTCTAGGCTATTGCCTTTAGAAGTTTATGAAACCTACCAATTCACTATATAACTGCTCTACAAGCCATCAGTACCTAATAACATTTCTAATTGGAGAGTCTTCGAAGGAGATGAACAGATCATAAGTTTTTTACCAATCGGGACAATTTCAAAGATGTCTCTATTGATGATGAAGAGTTCCAAGAGAACTCAACGGAAATGGGTCCTATGGAAGACTGGCATACGAATAGATCAAAGGCCCATACGATCTTGAAAGGGGTAGCTGATCTAGAAGATCTATTTGATCTAAAGGACCAATTCAAAGGTCCTAAAAGCGCAAAGACTAGAAGCTCTTGTCCCCTCCATGATATTGTGAATCTTGGGACCCCAGAGAACCCAAGGAATGTAAACCTCGGAAAAACTATATCTAAGGAAGAAATAAAGGCCTACCTCAAGCTGTTTAAACAATGCCAGGATGTTTTCGCATGGTCCTATAAGGATTTGAAAACATATGATACTCATATTATTTAGCACACCATCCCGTTGAAACCCGAAGTCAAGCCTTTCCAATAGAAGCTCAGGAGATATCACCCTTCATTAGAACCTCTCATGTACCAGAAATTAAGGAAACTCCTGGATGCAAAGATAATTTTCCAGGTTAGGCACTTTTCCTGGGAAGAAAATCTCATTCCAATGAGGAAAAACTCGAGAGAAATTCGATTGTGAGTAGACTTTCGGAACCTCAATAAATCTTCGAAGAAGGACAATTATCCCGTCCTACCGATGGAACAACTCTTGTAGACCATGTCAAGCTCGAATATTTTTTCTTTTCTCGATGGTTTCTCAGGATAAAATCAAGTGTTGGTTTCAGAGGAAGATCGATTGAAAACCACCTTCCGAACCAAATGGGTAACCTTCACTTATAAATGCATGCCTTTCGGCTTAATCAATGCAGGAGCAACCTTCCAGAGGGCCATGGACGTGGAATTCTGTGGGCTTATAAACAAGTGTGTAGTAGTATATTTAGATGATGTGACAGTGTATTCGAAGGATGGGAGGGAGCACATCCAACACTTAACTCAGATTTTCAAAAGATGCAGGAAATACGGTATATCATTAAATCCTAAGAAAAATATCTTCGGTGTTGAAAAAGGGAATTTGTTACGTCATATTATATCTCAAGCAGGGATTCACATAGACCCCGAAAGGATTAAGGCCATAGCACAGCTTTCGTTACCTCATAACAAGAAATCCATGTAGTCTTTCTTCGGGCAAATCAATTTCGTGAGGAAGTTCACTCCCGACTTCACCAAAATTATCAAACCCTTACAAAAGATGATTTGCAAATATGCCGAATTTGAGTGGGATGACGAACGAAAAAAATCTTTCAACAAAATCAAAGTTTCCATATCCCGGGCTCCGGTGCTGCGAAGTCCCGATTTCAATAGAGGCTTTAATCTATATACCTTCACTTATGACCAGTCACTAGCTACGGTTTTAACTCAGAAGGATGATGACAACAATGAAGCCCCAATATCATTTATGATCACTAACCTTCAAGAAGATGAGCTCAATTTTCCTGCCATAGACAAGCAAGCCTACGTAGTCTATAAGGCAGTAAATCATTCCAGGTCCTACATCCTCAAGAATCACACTAAGGTGATTGTACCACACCCTGCAGTCCAATCTTTGTTCACCCAACAAGAAATGGAGAAAGAGGAGGGAATTGGATGGCATTAGTCCAAGATTTGATCTAGACATAAAACCTACCAATATGGTAAAAGGACAAGGTATGTGCAAGCTCGCAGCCGAAGCCCAGGATCAAGTAAATGAAGACTCCAGACGGGAGAATGAAATATCTCTATGGTGTGGAGAAGTATCATACATCCCCCTAGGATGAGATTCCTGGTACAAGGACTTGGCTTACCTTCTACATCACAGAACTTGTCCCAAAATCCTCAACCCAAGAGAGAGAAGAGCCCTCAGGTTAAAGTCTGTATGATATCGTCTTATAAATTCAGTGCTTTTCCGGATCAACTATGATGGGGTATTGTTGAGGTGCCTCGAATGTGAAGACACTGATAATATGCTAAAGGAACTTCATGATGCCCCCATCGGAGGACATTTTGCTAAAAATACCACCGCTCATAAGATTCTGAGGGCCGGCTATTACTGTCCCACCTTGTTCAAAGACGCACATACTTACACCAGAAGCTGTAAGACTTGTCAAATAATCGCCGGAAAGGAGAAAAGGGAAGCAGTCCCACTTCAGCCTGTGACTATTTCAAGGCCCTTTGAGCAGTGGGGGTTAGATATCATAGGAGAAATTACACCCATCTCTTCTAAGCTGCACAAGTACATTCATACTTCCACTGACTATTTCACAAAATGGGCGGAGGCCATCCCTCTGACTCATGTAAACGAGAAGGTAGTGATCCAATTCATAGAAAAACAGATAATCACAAGGTTTGATCTCCCCTTTGTTCTGGTATTTGATAATGCAGCTTACTTCTCTTCTACACTATTGACAGAATTTGGTCTGGACAAAGGAATCATAATCAAGTACTCTGCAAATTATTACCCTCAGGGAAATGGTGTGGCGGAGTCAACTAACAAAAATTTGGTAAGGACATTAAAGAAGACAGTTACATATAACCAAATAAATTGGCATAATCAACTTCATAATGCCCTATGGGCCGATAGGGTCACACCCAAAGAAGCCATAAAGAAACTCGTCGTACTTTCTGGTCTACGGGCAAGAAGACATCCTCCCAAATGGGCTCTATCTGCCATCTCTTCAATTGGCCCAAGATTCCAACGAGAAACCCTCATCATCCATGCAACGAAGAATCAATACTCTACTCATGATGGAAGAAGAGAGGGAGAAGGCTAAGTCAAAATTCGTATCTCACCAACAGATAGTGAAACGATGGTTCAATAAGCATAAGGCCAAAGAAAAGAGTTTTGAGGTGGGAGGCTTGGTACTAAAATGGGACAGAGTGAATGAACCAAAAGGAAAGCATTCTAAGTTTTATAACCTATGGCTTGGACCTTTCTAGGTCACTGAAAAGATAGGGGTAGGTACTTATCGATTTTATAACTTGGAGAGAGAACCTGACACCCTCCCAGTAAATGGTCAGGCCCTAAAACAATATTTCCAATAATATATATATATATATATATATATATATATATATAAACAAATAAAGGAGGACATGAGTTAAGGTTATTGAAGGAAGAACAAAGATTCTTCTTTCGCCCAGTGAATCACCATTTGTTGATCTCTCAACACACCCAAAAAAAGTCTCTGTCGAACTCTACTTTTTGGGTACCACTTATTGTTTAATTCGGAACAATGTTGTTTTCGCTTATCTTTGTTTTCTACAATTTCTCCTTGATTCTTTAAAAGTTTCCCTGAACATGTTGAAACCATCACAACTTAAAGGGAGTAACATTTGACTAAAGAATCAACCACTAATTCGTTTCACCTGACATGTCCAAATTTTGGCACCCGGAAGAATCAGAGGTGAAAGAAAATCGTCCTAGAAAACTAAGGACGTTGATCACCATTTTTCGTTGGCATCGGTAAACAGGGAGTTGTTCTTTTTGTGATAAGCATTGCACAAGAAAGTTTTCGATGATTGACTTCATTCAGCATCGGTGAAACGCAAAAGGAAATAGTTGTTTGTGGGGAAAGGGAGGAATCGCCGACGATCGATCCCGTAAATTTTTTTTGGCATTGGTGAATTTCCAAGAAGCTAGCCTAAGGGAAAGGATGCGATAAGTGTTCATCCCCGGTTACTAACCCCTAATATCTAATCAGCATCAGTGATTCCTAGGCCGAGATAGGAAGCGCGCAACTGAAAGAAGGTTACCACCTATGTTGGCACTCGTGAGTCCAGTCACCTGTCTTTATCCGCCACGTGTCACGTCAGAACCATCCGACAAAAGCAATCAGCGTCGATGGTTTTTCTTTTGTAAGGAGTATCAACAAAGAATCCCGTAGCTCTGCATCGATCCCTGACTTCCCCTTTCATAAAATGACACGATGGGACATTTTAGCTCTAAGATACGCTAGATACGATGCATTTAATTGATTGATTAACTCCAAGATCGCACATTAGTCTCTAATTCGTGTGCAAAGCCTAATGACCATTTTAACCTGTAGATACAATGCATCTCCCTCAGCACCTCCGTCAACCTATGTAAAATTGATTACAAAGAATTGGCGGTAAGTAGTTTAAATTTCGTCCCATTACTTGTATTAACATCTTGATGCGACTGGTAAGTTCTCTCTCATTATATTACCCTGAATTATTATGAGCCAGAGAATTTTTCATGCAAAGAGGTTTGGAACATCCAAAGGAGTGAGACGAATGGCCCGGAGAAGGCTTCCAAGGTATAGTGAGTATTAAGCAACAGATTTTAGTAAGCATACAAGTATGTACCAGTTTGGTTTTGATTTCATTTCACATATAAATTAAGATATAATATTATTCTATGTGCCGGCCCTAATTGAGCATCTTCGGTTGCAGTAACGATGCCTCCGAAGAAACCTACCACCAGGAAATCTCGTAGAGTCCCAAAGCTGCAAGAATCAAAAGTAGGAGAAGGCTCCTCCCCAGTCGTTGCAAGGAAATTGGAATTCACTTCCAAGCCAGCGTCGATCATCAAGACGATCACCAAATAAGCCTTTGCTCAGACCTCGGCCTTTGGGGACGCAGAGGAAAACATTATGACCAATACAACATTCCCACGATGGGAAGACATGTTCAAGTAAATAAAGCACGAAGAATTCGTCGAGTATGCCCTGCATAGTGATCCTGACATGAGGAAGCTGAATGATGAGGTCTTTGTCAACATCCATAAGGCTTACCTACACATGGTGGCGAGAAGGACTTCAGTATTCCCTTGCATTGAAATTTTGAAATGGCTCATTGATCACAGCGATGCACAGAAGTGTGTAATTAA
>JASDQU010011008.1:272214-284297 GCA_032191745.1 Picea mariana | reverse complement strand
TATATATATATATATATATATACCTGCCACATCCCATACAGTCTGCCACATGGTTGTATGGACTGCCACATGGCACTTCCCCATTGGTCCAAAGATTGACCCAAAAATGTCCCAAATGAGTGACACATGGCAGCCTCTTGTGTTTCCACGTCACCATACTGACATCATGCTAACGTCAGCATGACACGTGTTGACTCATCCCTACTGATTGAGCTAGGTTGACCAAAACTTTCACCGTGAATATCTTTCGATCTATAACTTTGTTTGATGAATCCATTATGTCGTTCAAAATCTTGCGACGTGCTCTTCGCAATGATGCTAATTTCACTGAGTTTTGAGGAATTTGAATTTTTTCCCTTTTCCTATCTGTTGATGCCATTTTGAGCTTCCTGAGTTGCTTCTATGAATTTTGAGTTGTCCTTAGTCTTCTGGATATTTTTTGGATCACTTTCTTTGGGGTCCTGCATAAACTGAGAAACCACACTAACAACAAAGGAAATGTTAGGTCGATTGTGAGTAATATAAATAAGACTTTCAACCAATTGTCGATAAATTGTAGCATCAACTTTGGGAGATTGACAAGTTTTTGTGAGCTTGCCTCTAGATTGAAAGGGAGTGGCACTAGGCTTACAATCAACCATATTAAAATGTGTCAAAATATCCATTACCTATTTAGATTGAGAAATAAAAAAACCATCACATAGTGGTAATACTTAAAGAGGCAAAAAATAATCTAGAGTACCAAGATCTGTCATGTCAATGGAGTCAGCAAGTTGTTTCTTCAATATAATAATGAGATCAATGTTTTTGTCAGTAATTACAAGGTCATCAACATATACAACAACAATCAAAGTGTCTCCATTGGTATGGAGCACATACAAGTTGTGATAAGATTCACAATGTTTGAAACCAAGTCGAAGAAAGAAACTGTTGATCTTAGCATACCAAGATTAGGGAGCCTGCTTCAAACCATAAAGAGACTTTTTGAGTCGACAAAATAGGTTAGAAATTGTCACAAAACTAGGAGGTTGTTCCATGAAAATTATTCAACTGAGGTTTCCATGAATAAAATAGCTCTTCACATCCATTTGATGGATTTTCCATCCAAAACAAGCAGAAAGGGAAAGAATCAGTCAGACAGAGTTCATAATTTCAATAGGGGAAAAGGTATTAGTGTGGTTGATACCTTCTTGTTGAGAAAATCCCTTCACAACCAAGTGAGATTTATGTCACTCAACAATACCTTCAGAGGTAAATTTTCTCATGTATACCCATCGACACTTCACAACATTCTTTCCTTGCGATTAGGGAACTAAGTCCCAAGTACGATTCTTGGACAAAGAATCAATTTCTATCAACATAGCCTATTCCCATTCAGGTTGTCCTTGATCATCCAAATAAGAAACAAGATCATAATTTTCAAGTACAAAAGTCATCAATTCAACGTTGGGATGTTGTTTTTGACTTAGAGTTTGTCGTTCAAAGGAAATATCACTAGCTTCAGGTCTAGTAGATTCAATTGTCTTTGAAGCTCGTCTGGGTAGACAAGAAAAAGGTGAATTGTTGTTCAATGCAGCAGGTTGATTAGAAGTCGAAATAATTTCATTAAATGAAGATGTTGTTCCATTCAAAACATGTATCGATGGATTAATCAACTTGGAGGTCGCTGATCTAGTAAAAAAGGGAACAAAGTTAGACTATCCAGTCAAAGAAATGAAAAATGGAATAGGATAACTAGAGATGAAGACAACATCAAATTGATCATCCTACAATAATCCATAGGATTCATGCAACAAATTGATTCCAGCATACTTCTCATCAAACCATACATTTCATTTGACAATTATTTTATGTTTCATAAGATTAAATAATCAATAGGATTTAGACTCTTCAAAGTATCCCATCATGATGCAAGCATGACTCTTTGCATCCATATTCTTTCTTCAATCATTGGAAATATACGCCCAGGTGACACATTCAAAAAAATGGAGGTAGATGAATGAAGGATTCTTTCCACACCATTGTTCGACTGGAGTCACCAAAGGAACATCTCAATTCGAGATGTGATTGAAAAAATAGTTTGCAAAATATACTACTTTAGCGCAGAAGCAAGAAGGTGAATCTTTATCCTGCAAAATACATCTAGCCATTTCGACTAAAGTCCTATTTTTTCATTTTGTGACGTCGTTCTATTGAGGTTTGTGAGGAACTGACCACTGCTAGTCAATACTAGATTGAACCAAGTGTTATTCAAAAGGTCAATTGACACACTCACCACCATTTTCTGATCTCAAGCACTTGATGGGTCAGCCACACCGCTTTTCATCATAGGCTCTAAACTCTTTGAACTTTTCAAAGACAAGATTCTTATTCCTCAGAAAGAAACCCAAGTCAAATGAGAGAGATCATTAATGAAAGTAAATATATAGCTTGCACCTGCTAGTGAAGGTAGATTGATGTAGTAGACATCACGGTGAACCAACTCTAGAAGGTTATGTGCTCGCAACACTTTTCCATAGTCAAAAGGTGCATGATGATGCTTTCCAAGCATACAGCCTTTACAAACTCCTTTAGGGGGAGAAAATTTAGGTAGACTAGAAAGCATTTTCTGAGTTTCCATCGACTACAGACTTCGAAAATTCAAGTGTCCAAGTCATTCAATCCAAGTTCAAATTATCTCATCAGTGTGAGCAAAAAGAGAAGTCAGTTCGGTGTCAGGTCAATTCATGTCACATAATTTATAAAGACTATCCTTCGGGTCGAGAAACCCTTTGACAACAATTGATCAACCTTTCTTCAAATATCGAACAAAGAAAAATCATCGACAACATAAATATTCCCATCCTCAGCTTTATTCAAGGATGTGAACAAAGAAGCATAATTATCCATATGACGAGTGCACCTAGATTTGACTACACATTCATTCTACGCAGAATGAGACAACAAGGCTTGAGAAGTTTCGACTTGGAAGGTGAAATTATCAGCAAGTCGGCGAACAATGGACATGCCTCTGCCAAGGAATTTAACCTTCTCCTCTAAAATGTATCTCTTATTGTATCAAACCTTATCCACATGTCCAATCTTTCTGTAGTACTGACATGTATTATTATTTTGACTTTGATGGGGTGCATCCATTTTCCCTTTAGGTTTCTAGTTTAGGAATCTAGGTCTCTATGTAGCGGTATCAAACTGTCCTCTTTCTGTGTGATTCGACTTGCTCTTTCCCTTGAGAAATTGGGCTTGATGTTTACCACCAAGCTTTCCTTATTCAAGTAGTTTGTGTTGATTGGTGATCAAAATACCAAAGAAATATTCAAAGGTGTAATACTTACTATCTTCCTTGCATGCCTTCCAGTCGGTGTGGAAATTCAAAATGAACATGTCGAATGGTGCCCTCAAATTCATCAGGACCAAATCGATGAGTTGTTCATCTCTCTTCTGTTAATTCTTTCCAAATTCACCCAATTTCAAATGGAGTTATTTTACATGCACCAAATAGTCCTCTATTCTTTAAAAAGAATGAGGATCGAGAGAGATCAATTCTTTCTCCAACTGCATAACGTAGATTTCATCAACTTTGTCGAACAACGACTTAATCCTCTTCCAGAATTGATGGGGGAAGTTGATTCCACTGATGTGAAAATGAATCTCCTGTGAGATATAGGTCATGGCGACCCCCACGCCCTCATCCTTCTTACTGTAATAGCTAACTTTGCCTAATTGTTTGTTGGATATGGAATTGCAGTCTTCGTACACTGCCACATTCCTTTAATCTTCAGTAGGGTTTCCATGTTTGGTGCCCATACTGCATAATTTGATCCATTTAAAATTATGGGATCAATCCTCAAAGCCATCTTCGATATCTAGACAAAACAATTCTTTTTCAACAAGTTCCAATTGGAAAACCATCGGCCCAAAGTCAATCATACAATAGATCAGACTCAACAAGGTTGGTAGATAATAGGAAAGGTTTCAAGCCATTAGCTTTGATACCATGTTGGGGATTGGGTGTAACCTAATACAAAACAAACAAATAGTACTACAAATAATCTAAGAGGAAATAAGATTGTGAAGACAGAAAAGGTGGTGTCTAAAGACATTGTTACATCACTTAAGAGTAACACATTTTGATATGAACATCACAATGCATATTGGAAATCTTCTTCAAGACAACGATATCGCCAATCACTTGATGATAATGACCCATAGGCTCTGCTATTTAGAGCTTCAAGATCTAACCAAATTCCTTGAAATCGGGAGGATCTTGTCCACATATATCATCGATTGTTAGAGTTTACTCTGTCAAATCCGTACTATCTAGTTAGCTCGACAAGGATTCTCAACTCGATCGTCCATGCATCCAACTTGTAGTCAATTTCTTGGTTAGTAGATCCACTTACCAATTATCTTCGACTACTGCTCGAATTTTTGACCGATAGATTTGTCGAATACTCAACTGACTAATGTAGATATTTGATTGATCACTCGACCAATTGTTTCTAGATGTAGGTTGGCTTCCAAACCGACTGATTCCAGGACAAGTGTGACAAACCATCATCACTTGATGTTCCAACAAAGAATTGAAGATGAAATTCCTTGCCCTATGAGCATGAGTGATTCAAAAGTGAGGAATCGATCCATCCTACAAGCCACTTGATGAGAACCTCATCTTCAATTATTCCACGTATGTACTCCATTGGAAGTTTCTATGTCTATCAAACATTGATCATGAATGAAAATGTTGAAATCTTCACTACTTGATTCTAGCTGCCAGGTTCCTCCTCTTTTTTCTGCTAGTGAGGTGATGAGGTTCAAGTCACCCCCTAGTATCCAATGATTGTTTTCTATTGTGTTGGCCAAATTTGCTAGATTATGAAGAAAGGTTAACTTTGATTATGTCAAGTGGGGTCCATAAACATTTGTAAAGATTCATGTTTTTGTAGATTCGATGCATTTGAACTAAGCTCAAAGGCTCCATTTTGTAGCAAAGAAGTCCTCTAGAACAATAGTGTCTAGATTCCAAAGGAGGGTTATCCCTCCTACTACTCCTCTTGCATCATTTTCCATACTGAGACCTTTTTTCCATAGTTTCCCAAATATGGCCTCAACATTTGCACTTGCACATTTAATTTCTTGTAGCATCAAAATGTAGGGAGATTCATTACATACCTTGTTTCGTAAGATCCTTTTCTTTCTCTTACCATTGAGTCCACGAATATTCTAGGATATGGTCTTCATGGTAAAGGATGAGAAGGGGTTTCCTCATAGGACTATGTTATTGGCATGTTTTTCCCATAATTGACTAGGATAACACCTATTTGCCAGAGTTGGAGGTTGGTCTTCCTTCCTCTATGTTTATCCTCTTTGGCATTTCTCTTGGATGGCTTGATCTTACTAGTTTGAACACCCAATTCAATATTGAAACTTGGGGTGTGCCCGGCTCCATGGGTCTTTTTACTTTTTGTAAGGGCTCAATGTACTCATTTTCCTTGTTCTGTTGGGATAGATTTTATGTCAGGCCTTTAGCAAGCTTCAATGATTTTTTTAAGTTCGATTCCTTACACGTCCTTGTCCTCATTTTTTGCTCAAAATCCCTCCTCAATATCATCCTCCATGACAACTAGATTCGAAGTGATAATTTTATTTGGGGCTTATGGATCGATGGGAGGAGATGAAGGATTGATTGGGGTGTCAAACCAGTTTTCTAAGGGATTGTTCTGATCTGTTTCATCCGGATGTCCTCCCAAAACCTCGAAGTTGTTGTTTTAGGTGGAGGATTTTGGGGGATCAACTTGTGGAGGTCTTCTTCCAATGGGACGACGATTTGGAACCTAGGTGGATCCCTCTTCATTAGATGGATTCTCCTTTTTAGTCATCTTGGCGGATTGTTCAGGGGACAATCCCTAAAAAATGATTATTCTCATGGCATCGACGACATCAAAAAGGAATATATTCATAGTCCATTGTCTGGACCCAATCATTATCTTGGTAGCTAAGACATATCAAGTTTGGAATGGGGACTTATACATCAATATAAATGCATATATGTGAAAATCTGTAGGTGATGGGTTGTAACATCAACGTCATAAGTTCAAAGCCAATGGTGATTGTCTCCTTTTACTCCTAGACAGGGAAGCTTTGTATGTTGGAAAAGGAAGCGTTGTATGCTGCACAAATTCCACTACTAGATAATTGTTGCACCATGGTCTGTTTATTAGTAACATAGGAAAGTGGATAGTCAAGTTGACAATAAAGGAGGTGCAGGGAGACATCACTGTAAAGAGACATGGATTGTTCGGGGGACATTTTTTTCCCTATTATGTGGCTGACCTTCCTGCAACTTCCTTTCTCATATTAGGATAGGCATTTAATGTTGATCTTGCAGAACATTTGTCTCATATTTTCTAAAGTTCAATTTCTTGCTCTTGTTGTTTTGCTTGTGTATTGCTATTTTAGGTTTGGTTCAGATGTTTGGAGTTTTCAACATGGCACTTGGGATATTAGCAGCGGTGAACTTAAAATAATAATATTTTTAATAGTACTCTACTTAAAGATTGATGCATGGTAAAGTCTCACTATCATTGATCAAGGACTAATTAGATTCTCTTGACATTGCAGATCGATATAGTGCTACAGGGGTTTGTTGTAGGTGGAGACATGGAATCTGACCCTTGAATGTGGTTACGTGTGGAAAAGTCACGCAATGCTTTGTCTGAGTTAGGTGTATTTTCAACAGTTGAAGGTCATTGCTGCAAGGTTGCCAAATCATATTTACTTTTCGTTTTCTTCATATGTGAAGCAAAGATTTGAAACTTGAAAGAAGCAAAAACTGACAAAGATGGGTACAAGAAGGGAAGGATAAAAGTAGCTAAATAATCCAATATATAGAGTGTAGAAGAAGAGGAAGGGTAAATTAATTTTGTTGACTTGAAAGTTGGTCAAAGTAAAAGAACTATTCAAATCTTAAACAAAAAGTGGTTAGTATATGTGAGTGGGTGTTAATTTTTCAGTATTAATTATTTCTATATATCTTTGTTCCATTTTCAGGCCAGTAGATACTAAATTAATTTCTACAGGAGTAGTTCATATTTCCTGTAATATTCAAATAATCAATAACATTTGCTTGGTATGTGGTGGTATAACTATTTATCAAGCTCTTGAAAGTGAAAGGATATTTTTGGTGATGTAGACATCTGGATATCTTACCCTCAATTTGGTGGAGGTTCATCACCAAATGAAACTGTGCTTGTTTGTCCCTGGGGCTTTGATAGGTATGCTAGTTGAAATTCTCATGTTGTGTTTTCAATAGATAAGTGCCTTGTTTGTTTACTCTTTTACCATTTCAATACATATGGATTACCAATGGAAAAAAAAAAAAATAGGATTTATTAATATATAAAAATACAATATGTGAATGCATGTGTAAGGCATCATCTTTTCAAATTGTGAATGCATGGACAAAACATCTCCAATTTCTCTCTGAATAAGACATACAACAACAATGAAGCATCTTTTCAAATTGTGAATGCATGGACAAAACATCTCCAATTTCTCTCTGAATAAGACATACAACAACAATGAAGCATCTTTTCAAATTGTGAATGCATGGACAAAACATCTCCAATTTCTCTCTAAATAAGACATACAACAACAATGAAGCATCTTTTCAAATTGTGAATGCATGGACAAAACATCTCCAATTTCTCTCTGAATAAGACATTCAACAACAATGAAGCAGGAAAATATCCAGCTAACAGTTAAAGAACTTTGTTTTACAGTTATAAATTACAAGACACCAAGAGAGATCCATCCTTATCAACCTCTTCAAAATATCTCAAAATTTTCTTAAGGATATCAACTTTTTTTGAAGCACATGTACATTGCTTCTGAAATTTGAATAGTTGAGGCCATTATAAAATTCAGAGTAGCTCTCTAGTCTCATTCCAAGAATCATCCTGGATGGGATGTACAAATAGAGTTTAGTAATAATTTATTATGGTCATCACAAACAAAATACCATTTTTCTAGAATTTCATAGCATATGCCCAACGTTTCCAATCATTGATTCTTATGTATGGTTATTTCTTTTTTGAAAGTGACTTACCTCTAAGTATTGGATTGCGATCTTTGTTCATGTGTTCCTTTGTACCAGTCTCAGCTTGGACCGACTCCATTGCATCCATCTCTGACTCATATTCAGAAGATATATCCCCATTTTCGTTGCAGTTGTATGAAGGATCAGTATCTGACTCTGCGTCTTCAGTCTACGTGCCACAAAAAACAAAATCATGTATGTTATGAAGTTTACAATATTGCAGGAAGAAGAGGAAGACCTTTCTTCGTAGAAGATTGCAGGCAGAAGAGGAGGACCTGTTTGAGAAGACAGGTTCTATGGTCACTCTACTCTTTCAATCTTGCAGGCATTCACCCAGTTGCGAAGACATGGCACTAAGCATAAGGGAAAATGAGAGTCCTCAAAAATGACAGTGGAGTAAAGATGTTTGCATGTCGATGGCCAACTGTAGGTGGTAGTGTAGGTGGAAACAATGGATTAACATTTATCAACAATTTGACAATAGTATGGATGAACCATAGTCCAACTATAAACTTATTATATGGAGCTCTAAAATAAAATGTTAAGGAGCTGATGATATCTCTTGAAATAGCATTAGTTCATTTCATTATGAAATCTTAACTTTAAACTTAAGGGGAAAAGTAAAATTTCCTTGATATGAGGTTAAATAAGGCCTCAAATTATTTGATTGGTGAACAAAAACTTATTGAAAAATCTTATTGGATTGGAAAAAGTATTCAAAAATCTTTTTAGATTGGAAAAAGTATTCAATAGCTCTTTAAATTAAGACTTAGGATAACATACAAAAAATTTCATTGATTTATTTATAAATTAATATGAAAGGAGAAAACCGTTTACAATAGTCCATGTTGCCTCAAGGCAGGGACTAATAAGAGGGACTAATAAGAGGATAGCATGTATAGACATATAAAGAGTTTTGATGGTACCAAAAATATTTATGTACTTCAAATCTTTACAAAAAGTTTAGGAAAAACTTAATGGTGTTTATAATTGTAGAAATCCAATTCTTTTGGACAATTAGAAGGGAAAGATTCTCTATAATGGTGAAAATAACTATATTATTTCAAAGACTTATAATTGTGACTATGTGGATGACAAATACTTGTTAGATCAATTTTGGTCAGCTTTAATGTTGTTAAAAAAGATGTGCAACTCATTGTAAAATCTTTCAAAAATGGTAATTAAATGTGATTGATAATTTAAAATGTTCATATATAATAGTTTTCATGGTTATTAAAATTATTTGATTTTTTCTATAGTTAGGTGTTTAATATGTTATATGGCTTTAATGATTCAATATAAATAAAAAATAAATTATGGGATGAGTGCCTTGAAATCCAATAATGGTGCATCTTATACATTTGTTATTTTTAGTATGTGTCAAAAGGATTTTTCTTTGATGTTAAAGCACACATCTAAAATAAAATAAAAATTACCAATGAACCAAGTACTAACATGAGATTCAATATTCTCATTTTTGGAATCCAATTTTGGATGATCTTCACATTTTGGAATCTTATTTTACATTTTTGTATAATTATGCATTTTTGGACTTTGGTTTTGCATTTTCAAATAATTTTGTACTTTTGGAATCAAATTTTGACACTTTAAAACTCAATTTTACATTTTGGTAACATCGATTTCGCATTTCCAAAATAATATTTGGACTTATTTGAAAAGGGGATTAGATTGAAATAAGACCAAATTTAATGATATGGACATTTTATACCTAATAAATCCCCATATGGCCTTGTAAATCTCACACACAAAACCATTATACCCATATGTTTTATTATTATATGTCTCACCCAAAGTAGCATTTATCTAATCTAAAAATAATGCATGATTGCAATCCCACGTATTCTCCTCTATAAGATTAATCAAGATAGCATCAAGGAAACATTACATGTATTCCTCTCTCTCCTATGTGAATCCTTGCCACGAAAAAACCATTGAGTAATGAGCTATGAATCCCTACTCAATGAGCTCTCCATGAAGACAATTCACGATATTGAGAGCAAATCATTTTTCACTGGCATATTTAATAGTCTATGATTTAAAGATGGTAAGCATAAAACTATCTTATATCTTAATCTAGTTTATATTAGTACAAATTTGACCACCTCTAGCTTCATAAAAACTTTCCAATCTTAGGATATGGTGAAACTTATTACTTGTACTTTCTTTTCTTCATCAAAAGGGATGAACTGAATGACCTTAGACACATCTTCAAGTTCCTCTTAAATTAAACATTTTGATTAGTAAGAATGATCACAATATTTCACCTATATCCTTATATAAAAGTTACAATTTGAATAATCACATCCTCCCACCAAGTAATCCACCCATCCTCCCCATAAGGTAAAGATAAAAGGTTTCAGGCAGTGCTAATGCAAGCAAGATAGCAAGGGCTATTCAAATGAGACCATCCATGATATAGTTCATTCAATGCATTTGCATGATATGTACCCCTAAAGAGATGATAAGCCAAATGTGTTGATGATTAGATAGAGTGGTCATGCCATCAACTCATACATGTTAATCATTGAGAAGAGTCAAAGTAGAAAGAGTTATGTTCTAATATCATTACTTTATATAACCTTTGAAGGATATTCTTTGGCCCTTTTCCAAAATTATTTCATGTATACTACAACTCACTATAATCATGGCTTCAATATTTCTTAAGGTCATACAACACTAATTAATCATTAGAGGCTATACAATCCTCTTTCTAACAAAGTGGCACTATTAAGCATTAGAGACTATACAATCCTCTAATTTTTAAGAGGCTATATTAAGCATTAGAAGCTTCAATATTGCTTAGGATAATACAACACTAATTAAGCATTAGAGGCTATACAATCCTCTTTCTAACAAAATGACACCTTTATAGGTAGCATCCCTTCTTTATCATCTTGATTTTCATCCATATTAAAGTCTCCATGCACCAACCAAGTGGCATTTGGAAGCTTATTTTCCATCTAATGCCAAAATGTAGATCTCTCGCCAACATCATTAGAGGTGAAGATATTATCCAAGCCTCGAATTTGACCATTAAGATTAAGTAAAATTCAAACTAACCTTTTCATAGGGCTTATATCCCACTCAACAACTGCAATAACAAGCCAAATAAAGTGATTTAAAGAAATATATATTTAAAAATCTTAATTTTTATGTAAAAATCTTAATTTTTATTCATAATTTTTTTTACTTTGTGTGTGTAATTTCTCATGTTAAAAAATCCAACGAATCTATATCCATCCTCCTTATAAAAAGAAGTTAGATCTTGTTTACAAACTAAAGCACAAACTAAATCACAAGGTCATATTGGTGTATTATTCACTTCTTTTACACCTTAAATATTAAGAAAGACCACTATTTCATAATTCTTCATAGACATTTAATCAAACTCGAAGTTATAACTTTGTGTGTCTTCTCTCCTCTTTTTATATTTTATATGCATTTTTTACTCAAATCACATTGAAAAATAATCAAAATTGAAGACAATGGTGAAGCAAATTGATTTTAACCCTACTTATACTATAATTTATGAGATCTCTATCACCCTATCCATCATTTCTTATTGCAATCATAACATGGAGTAGTTTCTATTATTGTGAACCATTAATCAATAAAATAACACTTAAGTGGCCACCCATGAGTTTTAAGGTTTCATGTACTTACATCTCTCCCACCTACCAACCACTAGTAAACATTATGTACCCGTTAGTGTTGCATTTAATAAACTATCAAAATAAGCATAAGTTATCAATAACACCAAGATTGATTTAGATGATCCTAGCCTACAAAGGCTAACACAAATAAAGTCATATAATCATAAATTGGTATACAACCATATATGTAATACCCCTCAATCTTAACAAAAATATGTATTTTTATTTTTATTTTTTAAACTTCAATCATCATAAATTTAAATTGGTATCCAACCATATATATAATACCCCTCTATCTTAATAAAATATATGTT
>JASDQU010011008.1:251789-262105 GCA_032191745.1 Picea mariana | reverse complement strand
TGGCTAAGTGCACTCACTGCATAGAAAATATCTGGTCTGGTGTTAACCAGATACATCAATGATCCAATCAGTTTTCTATACAGGGTCGGATCAATCTCGTCGGAATAAGAAGAATACACACTTAGCTTCTTCAGATTCGTCACCATGTTGGGTATGTGTTATATTCTTTTGCCTCGCGAAACGTGTTTCATTTTTTCCTCGTTTTTCATCTTGCCTTGATTTTTGTGTCCATTGTTGGGCGATTTTTCGGCACATGGTTTTTTGTCGATGGTTTTCTATTTTCGGTTAATGAATTAGGGTTGTTGACTAATCCAATTCATTGGGTTATGGTTTTGGATTTCATTGGCTCCTATATGTATATTTTATTGTAAACAATCTATCACTATGAATGAATATAGAATATGTTGGTTTTCCCAGTTTGGTTTTCCAAGGGAAAATCTCTGTGTAATGTTTGTATTTTCCATTGTATATTTTATGTTCTTTTACTGAAAAATTGTTTGCAGTAAATATTGTACAAGGTTAAAATCTACACACCATTGGTGTAGCCACGGGCTTACAGTTCAACATCCCAAAATTCTTCAATATCTCAATTGTGTACTTCCCCTAACTCAGGAAAATCTCATCATTTCTCTGCCACACCTCTAGTCCCAAGAATTAGTGCATCATACCAAGGTCCTTCATCTCAAACTCAGAGGCCAACACATACTTTCATTCATCAATATGGCTATGTGTACTGGTGAGGAATAAATCATCAACCTAGAAGACCAAAATCAGGGACTCACAATTAAAAGTCATGTAGTACAGGTTAGGATCCACAACAATTTTGTTGAAGCCCAAACTCATTAGGTGTCCATCAATCCTCACATACCAAGCTCGAGGTGCCTGCTAGAGTCCATATAGGGCCTTCTTCAACCTGCACACATGAGACGCCTTATCATGTATCACGAAACCATTTGTATGTTCGATGTATACTACTTCTTCAATATCTCCATTGAGAAAGGTTGTCTTTACATCCATCTGATATAGTCTTCAACCCATGGATGTTGCAAGGGAAATAATCGTCTGAATAGAAGTGTATCGAGCAATAGGAGCAAATGTCTCCTCATAATCTATTCCCTCCACCTAAGAGAATCCTCTAGCAACAAATATCACTTTTTTCTTCTCGATGCTCCCCTCAACTATGTGTTTGATCTTATAGATCCACTTAGAAGTCACTACAGACTTCCCCTTAGGTCTCGGAACAATATCCCACACATCATTCTTCATGATGATTTTATACTCCTCCATCATGGAATCTCTCCATATTGGTTGACTAGATGTCTCCTCATAACAAGAAGGCTCAGAATCAATGATGTGGCTCATAGTTGTGGCATAGCATGAATATCTATGAGGTCTCTTTCTCTCTCGGAAGGTACCATGAGGAGTTGCATGTCCTTCTACCTCCTACAAAGTCAGACAATACCATGTAGGTCTCTTCCAACCTACTGCAATATCTATGGGAGCATCAACTGGAGCTACATGATCAATGAAATCAATTGGATCAATAGGCTCAATTGTCTCCCTCTGAACTGCTAGACGGTGAGGGGGAGAAGGCACCATCTCTTCATGTCTCTCACTATCAATATCCATGTGAGATCCTCTACATCTCCTGAAGGCTAACTCCTCCTCAAAGATAACATCTCTGCTCAACTCAATCTATCTCTGACTAGGGATATGGATCTGATATTCCTTTGAAGACTCATTGTACCCCACAAATGTACCCTTTATTCCTGAAGGGTCTAGCTTGGTCCCTTTCTCCCTGGGTACATGAATGTATACTGGACACCCAAATATCCTTCAGTGTCTAACCTCAAGCTTCACTTCGGTGAATGCCTTCCTGGGAGTCATGTTTCTCAAATTCTTACGAGGACTTATGTTTTGAACATACATTGCAGTCATGGATGCCTCTACCCACATAAACATAGGTAAATGTTGATCATGAATCATCGCCTTGACTGCCTCAACAATAGATTTGTTATTCCTCTTTGTGACCCCATTATATTGAGGGTTGTAAGGAACGACGTACTCCCTCTTGATCCTGCCTCAATGCAGAAATCACTGAAATCCTGGGAGGTGTATTCTCCTCCATTATCAGATCTCAACACTTTGATCTTATTTTCAGTCAAGTTTTCGACCTGTGCTCTATACTCCTGAAATTTGGCAAGGACTCCATCTGTGGTCTTCAAGAAGTAAATCCAAGTCTTCTGAGAATGGTCATCAATGAAGATCACATAGTATAGGTATCCACTCAAGGAAGCAATTGTCAAGGGTCCATATAAATCTGTATGAACTAAGTATAAGATCCCCTTGGATCTTATGTCACTGCTCGGAAAGGACCCCTAGGCATTCTTTCCAAGAGCACAACCTCTGCAAATGCCATTGTGTTCAACATGGATCTTTGGAAGGCCTGTCACCATCTTCCCTAGAGAAGGAAAAGATCTATAATGTAAATGTCCAAGTCTATTATGTCATAGTTCGCTCAAACTGATAGAATCATGTATCAAGGCATGAACTGGTCAGATAGTCAATCTGTACACTTTGTCCTCTCGAACACCAATCACCCGAGCATAATCCATACTAGAGTTCGTGTTCCATGCAAGAACCTTTCCATCAGAGAAATCAACCTTGTAGCCTTTGTACTCTAAGGATGAAATAGAGATAAGGTTCCTTCTCATCTCATATACAAATAATACATCACTCAAATGGAGTGGGGTGCTAGAATCCAATTGTAAGGAATTCTCTGATACCATATTGCTTTTCATATGAGATGATATATGATCATTGTTTTATTACAATGATGAGTGTTCCATATATAGAGAACATATGGTGATCATCCATGAAAAGATGTGTCCATTGGATAATAAATAACTACTTATTTATTATATATATATATATACCTTGTATTATAAATTTCATGTCATATATATATATATATATATATATATATGGAAGAATGTCTTCCTGATGTTGTCCAAACATCAATACTATAGAGCCCTATAACCCATATTATTAGTAATCCATTAGAACGCATTACAGCATCTAGTTATGGTCGATGACGAGGGATGGTGATTAAGAGCTCATTGCAATGGGAGTTGTTGTGAGACAAATATGTTATATATCAACAAAACCTAAAGCAAATATGCAAGAGTGAGCTTACTCGATCCGGCCAAGTGAATTGTTTTTTCAATTGTAACTATTTATAAATGAAAGAACTGTAAACATAAATCACTTGACCCGGTCGAGTGAATTGTTTTTTAATCAAATTTGTACAATGAATGATCTGTATACATAACCAAAATATATAATGTGAGATGTTGTTTGTACAATGAATGCACTGTATACATAACGAAAAAGATATAATGTGAGATATTTAAAAACGGATTTGGACAATGAATGAACTATATACATAACCAAAAGATATAATGTGAGATATTTAAAAAAGGTTGCAATGAGTAAGGATAATATCTTTAGCAATATATTAACCGGTGTGGTGTCTCTCAAAACTTTTAAATGTATGTATGATTAAATGTAAGCATCTATTTACGATTAAATTTAAGAGTTCTTACACTTTCCACATCCTTTATTGCCATGATTCGTTCTTATAAATTTGCAATTTTTTTTAATGTTTCTAACTAATTCATACTTTAGTTAAAATACCAGTAAATATTCCATTTATTTAAAACTTCACTTTATAATCATTTGTAAAAATCGGGATTCAAACTATAATATCTTTGAGGGAATGTGTAAATTTGCAATTTTCAAATGTTTTTAACCAAGTCATACTCTCGAACTAATTCGACGTAATGTGTAAATTCGCAATTACACATTATTCCCAATAAATATATAGTATACCTAAAATAATATCTTAATTATCAAACTAATAATTTAATATACCAACACTATATTAATAATTATATATATTATAGTTAATATATATATTAATATATATAGGACTTTAAGAGAGTAAGTGATTGCTTGCTATTCTTTAGAATTTTGTTTATGTGCTCGAAAAGCATTAAGAGAAGCTTTCCAAAATCACCATAGTTTTGTTAAGTTAAGAGGTTAGGAAGGTTGGTAGTGTGACAAATATTTTGAAAATGAGATCTAATCTAGGTATAGGCTGGACAATCTAAGAGAAAGTATTTTTCATCTTCAACCTTCTTAATGTCACAAAGGTGATCTAATATACATTAATACTATAATTAATACATAATAATATATTAATACAGAGTATAATAATATAGTATATTATATATAGCTAATACCTATGAAACAATATATTGGGCCTAACAGTTAAGAACATGTGTTTCCTCCTAAGATGTCACAAGTTCAAATCGAGAGGGGGTAGGGTATGTATACCTCCGTAGACTTTACCATTCAAATCGTTGGGCGGAGGGGTCTCATAAGCCAATTTAGTGTGTAGCTTGGTTGTGACCTTAAAAATAGATTATTATTATTATTATTATTATTATTTATATATATAATAATAATAATTGTTGTAGTGGATTTCTCACGTGTCAAAATAATAATAATAATAATAATTGTTGTTGTAACTATGTGCAGTCCCAAAACACACAAAGATCGGTCCATCTGAACAAGACTATGATTGAGGGTAACATTCTAGGTTGTGGGTATTCATACAACTTCACATATGGTGTTGCATATGCCTGTAATAAATTGCAAAGAGTTTAAATACAACTAGGTTCATCCTTGATGTGGAGTCTTCGTCTCCAAGGGATAAATTTGATCTAGTTCTAGTGGGAATTCCAGGAATTGTTATAAAAGAAGTAGATCAAAGAATTCCAGGAATTGTTATAAAAGAAGTAGATCAAACATAGGTATAATTTACAATATCAACATATTTGAGTTGAATTGTCACATGTTCATGGATTTTTGGAGTCCTTAGAAAATATTTAGTAGCAATTTTCCTTTAAATGAAGGAAATATTCTCTTTAGGTCAGAGAGTTGATCCTTTTCTTGCAATTAGTGTGCTTATTTGCAGACCAATTATAGTTTGCACTTTTATATATTTATGAGTGTTTCTATGTTTGTGGCTAAAGGTTATGTAGATAACTATAATATATCAACAATAGGGGATCCATCAGGTCAAATCACAAGATTTAGAGAAAAGGCTTCCATTGGAAATGGGTTGAAGCTTATATATCAAGGTAGAACTCCTCAGGTAGCATTATATTCTTCTAGAGGGCCAGGTGTTAAGGATTTCAGCGTTTAGGACATTGGTGTTTTAAAGCCAGATATTCTGGCTCCTAGTTCTCTAATATCGGAAACATGGTCTCCTAATGGCACTGATGAGGCCAATTATCAAGGTAAGAACATTACTATGTTTATGATTTTTAGGATGGGTTGCAATACAATATTCAGGACATTCCTTACACTTTTTTTTTCTGTTTATGTCTATTGTTTGTGATAGGCCTGATTTTTATCTTCTAATCTTGTTCACCTAGGAGTTTGTAATTTTGAAAGTTGAAGAATACTTTTTTGGTGACCTCTAGAGGACTTATTGTTTTTGGAAAGTGAATAAAATCAATTTAGTAGAAGTTTTGGGTTGAACTTTGAAAATTGAAGGCACTTGTTTGAAAATGGTGAGCTTTTGACAAGCATATTAATCATTTCGAGGTTCTTCTTTTCTTCAAGCAGGGGAAGGATTTTTCCTGATATCAGGAACAAGCATGGCATCACCACATATAGCTGGCATTGATGCTTTAGTGAAGCAAAAGCATCCTGATTGGAGCCCCACTACGATCAAGTCAGCATTACTAACGGCATCTACATTTGTTGACCACATGGGGAAGCTCCTACAAGCACAAAATCAATCTGGAGAAGAATTAGTCGCCACACCCTTTGATTATGGAAGTGGTGTAGTAAACCCTAAGGTTATGCTTGATCCAAGCCTCATTTTTTATGCATGGTTTCTTTTGGGTTAATCCAAAGTTTTTAAGAATTGATTCTTCTTCATAGATATTTGTCTATTTTTTATATCTAACTTATTCCATTTACTACACAAATTAATTTTCAGGCTATGAAGATTTTGTAAGCTTTTTTTGTTCAGTTCCAGGTATTTATAGAAATGTTGTTGCAAGCATTACCAGTTCAAACCGTGCCACGAAAATGTGTGCATTCAATGGATCTTAACACTCCATCCATAACTGTATGAAGTCTTATTGGATCAACGACTATATTGAGAAGGGTTACCAATGTAGCACAAACATTAAAATATACGATTTCCAGTTCAATGCCATCAAATGTGTCTGTGACCATAAGATCTTCAGTTTTAATGTTGAAAGAAGGGAAGTCCAAATCTTTTTGGGAGACATTATCTTCCAGAGCTCCCAGTGGCACTTATAGCTTTGGTGAACTACTATTGAAAGGAGACATAGGTAACAACGTGAAGATTCCAGTAGCAATATTGGCCAAGTATCCCTCTTAATGATCCAACCTTGATGGACGAGATATCATCTCCATAGTCTTTTAACTAAGACTATGTTGTACCCCTAAAAAGACCTAAAACTTACCCAATTTTTCCATTTGTCCAAATTTATGTGTTATATTCTCTATTTTTTCAATTAATTGAAAAATGTAATCTTATTTCTCTCCTTTTTATTGGTTATGAACTTTAAGTTTTTATTATCAGGTTGATAGCATAGTTCTCAGGATTGGGGATGATTACCTATTATTTTAATATGTTGCATGATATTTCCTCATTTCACCGCGCCACGACGTTTCCCCTCTGACACTCTCCCTGTAATCGAGGTCTCCCTGCAGTCAAGGTAAGCTTGCATGCAAGCGGCCCTGATATGTTGCATAGGCACATAACCCACCTCTCCATCGCTTAGGTTGTATCTTTGTCATATATGTTGTAGATCTGAGATTTTTATGTGGACTGTTATAAATGTTGTTTCTTTAAATTGTTTTCATAAGCTAAAATGTTATTAGATCTTCTCTGATAAACGTTGTATTTGGATAGGTTGAACACTAACTATTCATTGAGTTGCATACACCTGGAGTGGCTTACAAGGCTTTACAATTGGTTTCTAAAACAATGGAACTGGTGAGTGGCTACTGTTTATTTTTACTTTTACTTGTCTCCCTTCAGCTGTCAGTAGATGGTTGCAAGATGAAAAATTTACGGGCGGTCGATGTTGTTTAAAACATGATTTTGTTGGGTATGCTCTCAAGAATTTCTAGATTCTTACTTATGTGTTTTAGAACATCGTTAGGGTTTCAAGAGTACATTGATTTGATTTAATATGGATTTTATTGTTTTCCTTCGAATGTAAGTAGTTGATTGCAACTAGCAAATTTTACCATTGGATGATGTAAAAAACATTATTTGTTTGGTATGCTCACTGACATTTCTAGATACTCGTGTGTCTAAACCCTGCATTGATTTGCTCTATTTTGTATCATTTCACTGCTCAATTCATCTCTCAGTTGCTTGTTCTCACACAGTTCTTACAAACCACTGAGTTGTATGGGACAATTCCCAGGGTATGGACAGATTTGGTGCAGATTTTATTATTGTTTATAGCTAGCAAAGCTTGGGGTTTAAACTTACTCATTCTTATTTAACACACATATCTTCTCAGTGGACTATTAGGATTGATTTATATTTCAAAACTTTATTGTGGTGGTTCAATGCAACCATTTTTTTCTGAGTTTAGATTTATTAATATGTTTTTTGGATGTCGCGTACCCTATACAACTGCCTGACCTAATCTGAACTAATTGTGTGGATCAGATGGTGGAACTATAATAGTGCCATGATTTCACTGATCTGGCTTTTCCCTTGTGGTTGATTTATTAATAGTTTTAAGTATTAATTAAAGTAGAGTTAATGAAAGAAGTGACTTTGCACAGAGGTAGCACCGTAGCTCTAATTGTGTGGAGTTGCATTGAAAATAGTCAACAGGATCTAGAGTAAATGGGGAAACCTTAGGGCCCATCATGTGAAGAGTAACCAAAAATGGGGATATAAGTTGGACATAAGCCTGAAGGTGGCCAAGTGCATCAACAGATTTCAGAATCAAGTGACTTCCCTTGCCATTACATGTCCATTCACTGAGAAAAGGTAAACCGACACAGATGTGGGGTTATGTGAGTGAGTTTGGGTCGTGGAGCCATGTAGCCCATATTATTAGTAATCCCTTGAGACCTGTAATGATCTCCAATGGATTATCCAAGGTTGGATATAAATATGTGAATATAGGTAACTTGACACATTTTCCATCTCGTGTGTTTATGTACTAACAATTGTTGGAATATATAATTCCTACTTATCTAATATACTTGCTAATGTATTGAGAGGTAGATTTAATCTCTACGTGAGTTGTGTGATCCTATTATTAAGAGGTTGTTAGAGAGTTGGATTTGTGAGATCCTTGTTTGGTGTGTAGTTGAGATATTCTCTCAACCTCTCGAGTTATCTTTAGAATAAGTTAGATCTGATAACAACCTGTACACTCTATATAATAAAGTCCATTGTATTGATATTGTAAGCAATTGAATATTTTTTCATATCACTCTACTCTCCCATTTTCTCATGGTATCAGAGCCTCAAGGTTGGGCGTGACTCCCTAACCGGAGTGCCCAGCAACATGCAGAGAGTAGAGGAGTTGTTGATTGTTGTGCATCGATCACCGGGAGTTGAGATCTGAGAATAGAGGAGAAGAGAATTCTGGTAATTGATTCACAAAGAAGGAAGGGTTGAGCCTATCTGTGTGGGCTAAGAACTATTTAAAACTCGTTGAATCAAAGTGAAGCAGACCGTAAGGAAAAGGCCAGTCTGTTGCAGGGAAGGAAGACGTTAAAGTTTATGATGAGGAGATCGCGTTGGTGAACAGGGTTTGGTGAGGCGATACCACTGCTCATCTAGAGGAGGCAGCATCTTTTCTAGACAGTGTGATGGAGAAGGTCGTCGAAAAACTTCCCGGGCACGACTCGTCTTCTTCTGATTCGGATGACGAGAAATCAAAGATCCCCAAGCCGGAGGAGGCTTTCGAAGTGACCATGGATGGCCACACGGTTAATATTCCCAAGGGCATGACGGTGCTCCAGGCCTATGAGTTAGCGGGGGTCGATATCCCTCGCTTCTGCTATCATTCTCATCTCTCCATCGTCGGAAATTGTCGCATGTGTCTCGTTGAGGTTGAGAAGAGTCCCAAACCCGTGGCATCTTGCACCATGTCTGCACTTCCTGGCATGAAGATAAAGACTGATACCTCGATGGCGAAAAAGGAAAGGGTAGGGGTGATGGAGTTTCTGTTGATGAATCATCCGCTGGATTGTCCAATCTGTGACCAAGGAGGGGAGTGCGATCTACAGGATTAGTCCATGGCTTTCGGATCGAATCGCGGGTGTTTCATCAAAACGAAGAGGTCCGTGGTGGATAAGAACCTCGGCCCTCTCATCAAGACTATCATGACCAAGTGTATTCAGTGTACAAGGTGTGTTAGGTTTGTTTCTGAAGTTGCTGGGGTGCAGGACCTTTGCATTTTGGGACATGGAAGTGGCGAGGAAATTGGCACTTATGTGGAAATATTGATGACAAGTGAGCTTTCAAGGAATGTGATAGATATCTGTCCTGTTGGGGCCCTTAGCTCTAAACCATTTGCATTCAAAGCAAGAAACTGGGAACTAAAGGGCACAGAGAGCATTGATGTTACTGATGCAGGTAGATCCAACATTAAAATTGACAGTCGTGGTCCAGAAGTGATGCGTATTCTTCCTCGCCTAAATGAGGACATAAATGAAGAGTGGATATCAGACAAGACACGGTTTTGTTATGATGGTCTTAAGCGGCAAAGGTTAAATGGATCCAAATTCTCTTGGTTGTTACTCCTATGATATTGTTGGTAAGCCTCATGATCTGTATGAGCGGATACGTGTTTGTGTGACAAATCGTTGTCCATGATATTGCAGAGGACTCATTTTTTTTTAGTTTTGGAGAGGGGTTGCAATTGCTGAGTAAAGGAGTCGTAAAGCTAGAGGCTACCATTGTTGGAGTTTGTTGTTGTTCGCGCCATTACATGGAGGTGTTATGGTGAAATGAAGTGAGGTGTACATGCTCATTCCGTCAGACTCGCACATCCTCCAAATTAAGTCACAAAAGTGAGAAAGTGAGATTGAGTTGTGTTTATATTTTTTGGTTTGAAGGTGTGCATAGTTATGTTATTTGTGAGATATGTAATTGAAAGCAAGACTAGGATATTTTGATGTAGTGGTCCTAGAAAATTCTATGTACCTGAGCCATTGTATAC